>OX235279.1:154832059-155120308 GCA_944472155.2 Trichobilharzia szidati | reverse complement strand
GGGAAATTTATAGAGTGCAGAAAATATATATAAAAATAATAGTCATTACTATTACTATTATTATTGATTTTATGTATCTAATTCACTGGCAGCCGCTTTATCTAAAATCCATATCAATTCACCTTGAACTGGATGAATCAGCGAACACGGCATAGATGGACCTGGTTGACTTGATCGATGTACAGCCTAAAAAGGAATAATAATAATAATAGTACTAGTAACAATGGAAGTTGAATCTGACTCGACGTTTCATTTCCTTGATGTTAATCTGCGAAGAAATGTTGATAACTTGCTGAGAAGATTCACCTACACAAAAAGCCTGCTGAATTTTGAATGTGAAAGCGATAGTGAAGTAGAAATTCTCCGATAAAAGACTTTGTAAATCTCTCAACAAACCAACGAGCATACCTCGCAGCCAGCTTTGAAGTAACAGTCTCTTCCAGGAGACTATTCGACCAGCAAGTGAAAGACATACTGTCGCATTGGGCTATATTAACATGTATATACCAGCCTAATTGCTCTTCAGGAGCTGAGGACATTGGCCATACCATGCTTCTGATAATAAAAGGCATTTGGAAACACTATCCAGCCTGGCTGTCAAAGGAAGAACGTAGATTTTAATAGTTCAGCAACAAGGCACCTTATTGAACTTAGAACAGTCAGCTCCATTTGAAAAACCCTTCAAAGTGCTGTACATGATCAGATCAAACCATAAAGGGAGTGAAATCAATACATCGGCGCATGCTAGGAATCATCAGCAGTTATCTGAAAATTCAAATCACCACTATGTATTCAAAAGAAGTACGTCCGACCAGCTTAGACTTTGCATCACTGGCTATCATAGACAGTCAACCTTCTCAATACTAATTATTATCTTATAGTGTTTCTTATTGAAACTTCCTATTTATTTTTGCTATCATTGTAAGCATTAAGTTTTTAATCCCTATTTGTAATCTTGTTATAATTCGTTATAGTTTGGTCTTCGACCAGAAACGATTCTCAAACTTTCCCATCACTTTGCTATACATACACGAATGTACAGCCTAATTGGTGGTGACTTCGTCGAGACGACAAATTTTTTTTCGCTGAAACCACATTTTTAATTTTTGATATAATTATTGTTAGAGAACCACGCAGTAACAGAAAAACCTTAACGGACCTCATTCAGCCACAGCTATATGATAATAACGCCATACAACGAAGAGATTCACAGAAGCTTTTCAGATAACGAAGACGAGAGTAAAACAAGTGTCTATAATCACCAATAATGATCATGATTGTAGTGGTGAACTGGGTCATGCGGCAGACTGTCGGTTAGGAAAGAGAAAACAGGAACAAGCTGGGAAGACAAGAAGGCTCTAGAAGATCTGGGTTTTGCGTGGGTGATCTACGTCTACTGCCTCAAAAACTCGAAGATCTACAGGCGGAAGACACAGGCAATGGAGACAAGACTCCATGTAAAACTAAGGAAGATAGATGTGATGAAGATAATCAACCAACCAATCAACCAGCAACAAGAACAAGCACCAGTTACTATTTAGGCAGCATAGTTTCTACTACAGAGGGTGGCATAGAAGACGATGTCAAAGGCAATCAGGATCGGATCGGAAAAGCAAGACAGATCCTTTCATTACTCTGAAATCAGTGTGGGAACTTGCTGCACTCAGCATAAGGAACAAGATTCGAATTTTCGACACTAATGTCAAGTCACTCGATGCTTCTGTATGGTTCAGAGACCTCGCAAATGCATTTCCAACAGGCTACCTTTAGACTTTCATCAACAGACGTATTCCCTCCACACTGAATATCAGATAGCCAGCTGTAAAGAATAAGCAACAAAGAATTCTGGCAACGAAGCAACAAACAAGCTATCGCCCAAGAAATAGCCAGAAGGAAGTGGAAATGGATTGGAAATACGCTGTGAGCAGACCGTTTAGTGACATCACACGCCTAGAAAATGCTCAAGTAGAATCGGAATGAAAAACGATGAGTTGGGCATCGGTTCGAGTGTGACACGATATCACATATAACATGTGATTTGCTTAATACCATTATAAATGGTGATCAACAAAAGAAGTATGATTCCACAAAGCTATAAATTACTGGTTGATTGACTCAATTGAGATGCTGGATACCACCTACTTGCGTCAATCAGTAGTGCCTGCTAGCCAGTTTGAAGTTATCTAAGCACTGGACGACAGTTTGGCTCACTGATGAGCTTGGTGACAAACGAGCTGGCTGGCACCTAAGTACTTACATCAAAAAACAATCAGTAATATATACCATCATAAATATTCAGATTTTGAGGACAGCTGTTCCTAAACAGTTTGGAGAATTAAGATCCTGGTTCCGATCTCTTATGGGAGAGATATTTAAGGTGCACACTGTTGAAGAGGAGTCTCAAACTAGAAGGAAGATGAGACAGATGTTCATCAACGTGTCTTGTTTGGTTTTCAATGACTGATACCCCTTAACTGGCATGGGTTCATAACCAAGAACCTTACTGAACTATGAATATAAAAATAAATCTATATATCATAAAGCATAGTCTTACCTTTATTGCTTGAGCTTTATCTGATCCTGTGACCATAAATACCACCTTTTCGGCCTTATTAATAACAGGAATAGTCAAAGTGACTCTTTGAGGCGGTGGTTTAGGACTATCCGATATTGGCGCTACGACGAAGTCTTCATACTAGATTAAAGGAAGAAAAAGGTAGAAGACATAAAAAATGATTGACTGGTTTCAAAGTGAAACTTTGCACAAATGTGCAGCAGTTCAAGTTGCCACACTCCATGTACCACAGAAGGCAAGAGAAGACAGATAACAAACAGAAGTGTGAGGGAAAAAGAAGAGTAATATCGAAGATCAATAGAGGTTTATTGGATATGACAAATCTTTTTTATTCCTTTGTGTTCCATTAGGAACACAGGAGCTTTGAGGTTTCAGTAGCAGTGGTGTTTATTTTTACGGGATGGGTTTGCTAGCCTCATTTCCAACCTTCCCTCTTTACCGATCTTCCCACCGGCTTAGCGAGGTGTGGGAGTGCATCGACCGGAGGTCGAACCCCAGAACACATCCATGGTTGGCAAGCGTTCTATTGCAGTGCCACCGATGCATCATATGACAAATCACAAAGAGTAAATCTATCTGCGCCACTGAGAATGATTTTGAGCCATATCGCCTACCAATTGTCTCCAGCCATTGATTCTTACCGTTTCGAGGACCCCAACCAGGAAGTCAACACCTCCTCATGTGGCTTAAACTAACTGTTATGGATTTCATTGATTAATGAAGCCATGTTTCGATTTGACTACCAATATCTCTTTTCCGATATGATCATCCTCATGACAGCTAACATTGTCCGTCAAAGAAGGCGATGTGGCTAGAGATGCGAAACACTTCATAACCTCGACGACTGATTTCCCCTCCTTATCTAGCACTCAACGCCTAACCTCAAAATTGCCCACCCTATTATACCACCTAACACGGGAGACAGAACGCAGGCACCTATGATAAACGACAGCCAACCTTTTCATGTCTTCCACTTTCTATGACCATGTCCCACTCATGTAGTTACGGATGAGACACGTCTATTGTTGTACCGCTCGGAGACTGTCCAAACCTCGGGGGTTCGAACGTGTGGCCCAGCCAATGGTTTAAAGTTGAGTGCCTAAACACATGACTTAGAACTCCAATTTGGACGAGAGTGGAGGAGATAACATCATGTAAGTCAATGAAAATAGTTGAGGTAAATTATTTGCTGTCTGGCTGGAGGATGACTAGTTAGCTAGCTAGTATTAGAATCTACAGTGGGCGTTTTGTCCCTATTCACAACTCATCAGGTGAATGGCATTAAGACGTGGTGTGAGTAGCGTTACCTTCCTTATCGAGCCATGTTAGTTGATATAGGATTAGACTGGAAAAGAATTACGTAGGGGAAGTAATCAGTCCATGAAGTCTTTGACTGTTGGCTTGAGCCAGTCACGTAGGGAGGTGCAGACTGCCTAGGCGGTTGGGGTCCTCGACATGCTAAGAATCACCAATGGCTTGAGGCCATCAGTGATATGGCTCAAAATCATTCTCAATATCACAGATGCATTCACTCTACAGACAATTTCCTAGAATCATTATATTCCTCATGTTATTCCGTGTTACTATTCTTCCTTTCTCTCGTAATTTTTTGTTTATTACAGTTTTGAATCTCTTTTTCTCTTTCTTTTGTCCATCATTTTTTGTGTGACAACTTGAACAGAAAATGTACGAAAAAATAAGTACCGTAAAGAACAATGGGAATTTAATGGATCCTGAAGTTCACAGAGAGTGAATGCATCTCCTCTACTGAAAAACATTTTAAGCCATACCACTAGTATTCGCCTGCTCCTCAACGTCTTGAGGACCCCGGTCAACCAGATAGTCCACACCTCTGGATGGTAAAAACCTACAGTCAAAGATTTTAAGAACTGGTCCTATGTTTTGACCACTCCTACCCTTAACTCTTTCCAAATTCACTTCTGTGTCTGCTAACATTGTTACCTCAGTCAACATCATAAAGTGCCTTCTCACCTTACACAACACTCCAAGCCTAACTACCTCAATATAACCCACCACATTAAACCACCTAACACACAGCAGAGAGAGAAAGCAAACACATGTGGTCAAAGACGGCTAGGCTGTTTAAATCCCCCACTTTCAACGCCTACGTCTCATAACCACAATAAAAGATGGGGCACACTGCTGTTATATCCAGCACACATGTCCATTCATAGAGTCAGATATCTCAACGATTTCCACACGGTCGCTGGAAGTAGAAGAATTAAAGAGGTTAGCTCTCTCTCTCTCTTTGATAGTGAATGTTTGCATTCTATCCTGCGTGATAAGTGGTGGTATAATATAGTGAATACTATTGATGTTAAGGTAAAGTGTCACGGAAGGAGGAAAAGTCGATCAATGAAGTTGTGAAGCTGTGCACCGACTGAGATGGCTAAGGCACGTCAAGCTACCACGCCTTCCTCACTGAGCAATGTTAACTGACATATAATCAAGTTGGAATCATATCAAGACCTGACATCAATCCATCGTGTCTTTGATTGTTAGTCTGAGTTAACGACACAGAGGCATGTAAGGTATCTAGTTAAGGTACTCAAAATGTTTGTTCTCAATGGCGCAAATGCATTCACTCTTCGTATAATCTCCCAGATATCTATTAAACCCCGATAATTTTCCATGTTACTGTGGCTGGTGAGATGTATAGGTAGAAAAAGAAGGAAATAACAGTAAAACTTAGCATTAATTTACTTACATAAAGTAGTTTATGATTAGGAAATAATGAACATGTATGTCCATCAGGACCCATACCAAGTAGGAGTAAATCAAAACGAGGATAACCATTCTCTGTACCAAAGAATGCCAAAATTTGTTTTTGATAATCGGTAGCAGCCTCTTCTACTAAAGGTGAAGTTTATCAACGATTAGAACATGAAGAGTTACCTACATGATAACGATGTATTCACAGTATGTATATTTGATTGAGGGATATTAATTTTTGAATAGATCAGCTCTTGATAGCTATGATGATTTGAATCCACGCTGTCCAGGGGGACTAATCGTTCATCACAATAGAAGAAGTGCACTAAACTCCAATTAATCGTAGGAGTAGACGTTGGAAGTGAGCATAAGAACGGTGCAAGCAATTGGGGCATACTTCCACCGGATAAACCAATTGTAACTTTACGTTTCTGTTCACTAGCTTCGAGAAGTAATGTCTTGATAATGTTGAAGGCACTTTGTCCAACACTTGACTTATCATTTTGAATATCCAAGATCATTTTATCGATTGGAGATATGTAATATCTGGGCGGGAAGAGTGCAAAGATAAGAACAAATTGGTTATTATTATTTATTTGAAGAGATTTTTGGTTTGGTTACAAACTAAATCGTGTAAAATTGTTCTGGCGAGTAGTGACGTCTACCAAGTGGAGGAGGCTGTAGGGAGAATTGCCGATGACAATGACAGACAGCGCTGCTAAGTATGCAACAAACCGTGAGGAGAGAGAGCACACATACAAAATACTCTATAACATCTGGATTTTGCCTATGATTCATGTCAAATATTACACAAATTCGAAGATCTACCAACAGGTTGGCATAAGAGATAAACAGTGAAGACAGGAATTAAAGTGAAAATAAAGAAGAATAAGATAAGAAATCTGGAGAATAGTTCAGCTATAGTACTCACTACATACAATTACACTCAATGATACAATAGCATGGGATAAGATGAAGGCTTTAAAATCGAAAGTAACAGGGTGGAGCGAGAGATTGATAACGGAAGCTTTATTTATCGAATCCACTGCAAACACGCGTAATAGGAATGAATCAACACCTGTCCAGTTGGAAATCTGGAAAATTCTACTAACCCTACAACAAATAGGAAAGCACAAAAAACTATAAAACTCAAGTTTCGAAGTCGTATCATTATATTTTATATGATAATGAACAATAAATTTTGTTCGAAACGTCATGAAAGTCTGCAACCTGTTGGAAATCCTCTTTGTTACACGCCAAGTTTCTGACCCGTGTAGAAGGATCGACCTGACATTGGTGTTGAAAATCCGAATCCTGTTCCTTATACTGAGTGTAGAAGATTTCCAAACTGGTTTCAGATTGATGAAGGCGTATCTTGCCTTTCCAATTCTGACTTTGACATCTTCATCCATTCCGCCTATAATTGAAATGATGCTTCTCGGATAATTGAAGGAGTTAACTTCATTCAAATCTCTTCCGTTGATGGTGGTTGCTGTCGATGTATGGTTATCCTCATCACCTCCGTCTTCTCTATGTTCACCTGAAGTCTTGTCTTCGCTTTTAGCCTCTTCAGCCAGTTTGTTGCTTTTCGCTTGTGTGTTTGTGTGACATTAGACATATATCATCTGAGAGATCCAGATCTTCTAGAGTCTTCTTATCGGTCGTCCGGCGTATTCCTGTCTCCCAGCTCCCATGCACAGTCTGAAGCATAACCCAGCCCACCACAATTAAGAATATCATCGGTTATAATAGGCAGCCTTGTCTTACTCCTGTATGCACTTCGAACGCCTCTCTGAGTCTTCCGTTGTAGATCACCTGACACGTGCCACTGTCATATAGCTGTTGAATGAGGTTGATAAAGACTTGGGCAGTGCATGCCGTAGTGTTGAAGTAGTTTCCAAATTACTTCTCGGTCAACACTGTCTGTTGAAGGCCTTTCCTAAGTCGATGAAGTTTGATGGGATAGAGAGGAGTTTGACTACCATTCTATGCTTTGTTCGACGACGATGCGTAGAGTTGCGATTCGATCAACACATGATTTGCCTTTTCTTAATCCAGCTTGTTCCGGGTTGGTGGAGTTCTGTATCCAGTGCATCCTTTATTCTCTCCAGGATGATGCGATTTAGTATTTTACTTGGCGTTGACAAGAGCACGATTCCACGCCAGTTCTTGCAGATTGAGGCGTAAGTCGCCCTTCTTTGGCAGCTTGACAATGTAGCCTTTCTTCCAGTCGGTAGGTGCCTTTCCTTCCTTCCAAACTGTTTGCAATATTGACGTGAGCGCACCTATCGTAGTCCCTGGGTCCGTTTTCAGTGCTTCGGGGGGAATTCCGTCTGGGCCTGCCGCCTTTCCCGTAGGAAGTAGAATTCACCTTGATGAATCTGACACATAAGTTGGTTAAAGATATCAATTAAAAACTTCTAAAATCCCTGAGATTAGTACATAAAGTATTCTTTCTGATAACTTCTCTTCAAGTTCTACAGTTATACGGCCACAATAATTAAAATTATTGGTATTAGCAATTATGGTGACAATATGCATCAATATAATACTGAACTCAATACCAGATAAAATTAAGAAGAAATCATATGGGATTTGTAAATTTATATAGGTTTCACAGCAACCGAAGATAGCAAAAGTGTCTGGGCCCATTTCTTTTGCACAAAAAGCTCCGATTGTTTTACGCGAAAATAGCAATGGCCTTCGCAGCGTGGCAGAGTATTTGGTAGCTAGAGGCTTTTTGCAATCTATTCGGACACAAGATAGATGAAAAAAGATCTGATATCGAACTAACGATGGTTTTATATTAAACCTTTATTTAGCCACGCAAGTAGGTGAAGCCGAATCAAAAGAACTAATTATTATGGACATATAACTGTAGGACCTGATGAAGAAGACGTTATCTAGAAAATACCAGCTGTCTTTTAAAATCTCTCCCCATAAACCACCTGGTACGGACGAGGATGGATAGATTCCATATGGGTAAATTTATTTTGATAAAGTTTCACAGTGTTATACAGTAATGTTTACTGATGACGTTTCGAGCACAATTTATTGCTCATAATCATATCACATGATGGAGTGTGCAAAGTTCTATGTCGAAAACCGACCGACCGACCGACAATCCTATTTAGTGTATGAGAGAATTCAAACTAAAGCAACTACTGACGTATGTGAATGGTAGCCGACTGGAGTTGCAAATCAAATTATGAAGACCATCTTAGATAAGGTGAACAAAATCCCGGAGGGTTGAGCTTTTGAATGGATTATTTGCAGTTACCGAGACATGAATGAAGAAGAAGGCTTGATAGGATAAATGGCGTTCTGAAAAAACTAGGATTTTGGGGTAAATTGAAGAATAGTCCTCTTTACAACAATTTCGCGACTTTTATTTTCCCTTAATTTTGATTAGTTGCTCAAAATCAGTGGCACACTCAACTGGGGTGGGTGCCATAGTTCAACTTCAATCACAGATTTCTCGATAATATCTCAATCTTAAGTTTTACTTTAAATTCACGCTGAGTGGAAGACGTACACAACTAGAAATCACCGTGGAGTACAAGTAGCCAAGTAAAGTTAGTGACCCTAGGCTCAAGCTTGCAACAATTTGAATCCACGTTTTTTATGCTGAAGCTGGACAATTTTCGGCAATAAATAGAAGTCTGTTCTTTTATTTGGTATTAGTTTAGCATCCAAACTTTTTTATACGCATTAAAGTTCAGTAATTACCAGAGTCCTTTCAACACCTTAAGCATTAGTTCAGCACTGACTAGCATTACTAAAGCACTACTCAAGAACTATTCAAGGTAGTTCAGCACTAACTGGTAGTTTTCCAAATCCTTTTATGAAGGTTGACAGAGAATAAACGTCTATTATAATGACTTTGATACATGGGGAAGAGAAGGGGTAAGTGGGTGAACAAAATCCAGTGGCTTTTTCTTTATATTAAATGCAACGATACGTCAGACCTCACTTTTAATAATTCGGAACTCTCCTATTTCAGCGGAAATTACAACAGTAATCAGTACTCTTACGTATGGCCATCGCAAGAAACCCAACGACTAGGATATTCCCTAATCCTGCCTAAGCTTACAATTATGCTGATGTAAAGCTGGCGAACTCTTTACTAGAGCTAACTTTCAATAGTAAGCAAATTCTGAAATGATGATGAAATTGCTTGCTTTTCCACACGAAATGAGCCCAGTACTTTTTCCTAATGTGGCTCTCTATACTAAAACACTGTGTGCTCAATTCCCGCATTCTCAGTAGTAGTTCGGAGCCGTTTTCAGCGTCGTTTGCATGCAAAAGCCTTCCAGGGAAGACATTAACTCCGGCTATGTTACTTTTACTTCAACCCTTTCAACATATTTGTAGAGAAAAATAGTTTCCAGACCAAAAACCAACTGCCACATTAGGCGCAAAAAAACATAAAGAACCCATTTGGAAACAGAGAAAATCATGAAACAGAAACCACGCCTACAAAACGTGTAACGTTGTTGTCGTACCACGCGGTTTTTGTATTGAATCGAAAACATTAAAACTCATGTTCTGGCTTTTTCAATTTATATTTCTCTAGATAAAAATTCAGTCGATCATTTGCCGACCATCTTCCATTCCAGTTCATATAATTTTCAGTAAGCACCTATAAACTATCCATTTAGATTCAGAATTTTTGATTGAGGACTGAACTCATGAAACATATTTAACGCTTTTCTAGTAAGCTTCTGTGCTTGTCCAAACCCTTCTTGAGTGAGTCGATTGAGGGCACTGACACCACTTCTTCTAGGAGTCGGATCCAGGAGTTTATGACTCGGAGTGAGAACTAGTACTCCACATTGATATAGTTCCTCCTTGCTTCCTGAACTCTTCCGCTAAGTTCTATGAGCTATTCCGACCTGTTGAGAAGAGAAAAAGAAAATAGGCCAGGTATGTAGTCATTATTTGAAATTCCAGACATTGCAATGAGATCTCTCTGACTATGGTATTACATGGAGAAGACATTCAGAATGGCTAGTCTTTCGACGCATGATAAACTGGTCACGACAAGAATCACACGTGTTGTATTCTTCTGAGCCCTTTCTAGAATGAGTGAGTTCCCCTTAAGACGCAGACTGGTTGTGTGGACATAGCTTTTCTTTTTTTGACCCCATCCGAGTTGTTTTAACGCGTAAGGTTCGAAAAAGAAGAGCGACAATTTCGACACTGAGAATGAACTTATACTTTTGTTGTATAAATCGCATCAGAAGCTTTTGGTTTGCCTTAACTTAAATTATGTAATTTACGCTGTATTATAACTGTTAAGTTTGTGTTTCCCCTCACTATACTATATAAACAGAACATTAGATCCAATAATCTATAACATGCTAAAGTTTCCAAAATGAATCGACAATACCGTTTGAAACAAACTCACTGTTATTATTATTATTATATTTAATAATCTCAATTAGTGCCTCGAAAATTTTGACTTCATATCGTAAATGTGGACAAATTCCTCCGGTTAATTTCGTTTTAATTTTTAATTTTATTTACATTTTGAGTAAATCAGATGCAATACTGTGACAAATACTGAGAATTCCATTCTGTATTATAAGTACTGTTTTTGGAATAAAGTAGATTATTATTAGTAGTAGTAGTAAGCCATCGTCTCCGTAGGTATGCAAATTTTGTAGCAACTCATTGGATTTCCCCATCTAAGAGGCCGTACGACTTATTATGTCCAAAAGTTGACAAAATGTTCGAATGGAAGAAATATAAATATGCAATTGATGCCAGGAATGAAGATTCTGGCCTGAACCACAGGCTGAGACAGAATTACTTCCCGAAGCGCTAGATACAAGAGAGGTACAACTTGTCCAAAAATCTGCTAAGACACGCAAAATGTCCCGAAAATCTAAGAGGACATGTGGTGAGAGCTGTCTACTAGCCAAATTGGTAGACAGTAATTTACGTCAATATTTACGTTCCCAAGATTTGTCGTGAGAAAATGTGAACAAAGATTGATTCAAAACCGACCACAGCAGACTTTGCGTAGGCGGATGCAGTTAACATATAGAGGATTTGACATTCAAGAAACAGTCACAAATAGATGAAAGATTAACTTTACGTGAGAAACAACCAATCGGAAGACTGTGTTTGTTTGCTTAAATATCCATAGTAATGTACATGCAAATATATAAATATGCGTTGATTTCCTTAATAAATGATCTGTTGCCTGACTCTTGCCTTCTGTCGTTACAATTGGTGTCGCTGCCTACCGACAAATGGAAAGCCTATGCCCTGCAGATTTTGGTGAAGATGATACTATTGAAGAAGCTGATAGCCCGTACAACTCTCCAGTGCTGTTAGTAAAAAAAGGCGATTGGGAAGTATAGATTCTGCGTTGATTTTCGACAGTTAAACAGTATGACAGAGTTAAGACCGTGTGCCATGCCAACAGTAGTAGAAACTTTAGATCGCCTACAAGGCGCAAATTTGTTTTCAGTTCTCGATCTTCGCTCAGGATACTGGCAGATACCGATAAAGCCAGGTGATAGAGATAAGACGGCATTCATCGTGGGTCAGACACAATATCGATTTAAACGCATGCCGTTTGGACTAGCAGGTGCACCGTTCACGTTCAGACGACTGATGACGCTATTACTTAAGAACTTGAAAAACGTTGAGGTGTACGGTGATGATCTCGTCATATATAGTCAAAACGAAAACGATCATGTGAACCATGTGGAAGCCGTGCTGCGACGCATCGAAGAGTTTGGACTGCGCGTCAACAAAACCAAGTCTCAGATAGCCAAAAAGAATGTAACTCTTTTGGGACATAAAGTGGGAAATGGTGAGATTAAACCACTACCGGAGAAAATCTTGACGATAAAGACGATCCCGGCCCCGAATTCAAAGAGAAAATTGAGACAATTCCTTGGTAGAGCAGCGTTTTATAGTCGCTTCGTGAAGAACTTCAATGAGATAGCAGCCCCTCTGTACAGGCTCCTGGGTGAACCGAAGTTTGTTTGGTCGGAGGAATCGCAGAAGACATTCAACAGGATTAAACAGCTGCTCGACCACCAACAAATGACACTAAAGCTACCTGTACCTGGAAGACAGTTCACAGTGTGCACAGATGCCAGTGACTACGCCATAGGTGCGGTCCTAAGACAGGGTGAGGGAATCGTTGAGTATGCCAGTCGGGTTTTGACACACACAGAGCGAAAGTATTCAACGATAGAGAAAGAATATTTAGCGATGGTATGGGCAATCGACAAATGGAGACCTTATTTACTCGGCCGGCGGTTCCACATCGAAACGGATCATAAGCCGCTACAGTTTCTGAAGACAGCGAGAGACCCACGAGGGGAATTGTCACGGTGGATGTTGCGTCTTCAGGAGTACGATTTTACCATCTCACACGTTCCTGGAAATGAAAATGTCTTGGCAGATTTGTTATCGAGACCAGAAGACGAGTCTGAGTTGCCCGAGGTCGCGTACGGAGTGCATGCAGTAGAACAAGACCCACTAAGACTGGCACGCAGACAAAGGTTGGACGATACGCTGAATACAGTAATACAGGTGATCACTAACGGAATAGAAGTGGATCCAGCTACAGCGGGTAAGGAGCTAACCACACTACTCAGGCAGAGAGATCGACTAAGAGTGAATGTCTACAGGACTCTGACCTGGCGAGAGGACGACGGAAGCTGGCTAGCTGTCATACCTCAATCGTCGCGTCACGACATGATAGAAGAATGCCACCAGCTAGCACATACCGGAGTGGCCAGAACAACCGACCTCTCGAGGCAAAGTATGTACTGGCCAGGTATGAGAGAAGACATAGCAAGATATGTACTTGGATGTCCACGGTGCCAGCTAATGAAAGGCGACCGGTGCATACGACCACCACTTCAGTCGATTCCAGTTACGGCGATAGGTGACTTGTGGTCCGTAGATGTTATGGGTCCATTTCCTCAGACATCCAATGGTAATCAGTACCTCTTGGTGATGACGGAACACGCGACACGATGGGTAGACGCCGTAGCAATCCCAGACCAACGCGCAAGGACCGTGACAGATGCAGTAGTTAGACACATCGTTGCAGACCATGGCGTACCAAAGACAATACTGACAGACCAAGGTCTGTGTTTCGAAAGTGAAGAATTTACTTCCCGTTTGCAACAGCTCGGCATCAAGAGGATCCGAACGACCCCATACCATCCACAAGCGAATGGCCTGACGGAGAGAAACAACCGTACGCTGAAGGAGCGGCTGGCCTCGAAGGGCGGTAACTGGGAAACGGAGCTGCCACTGATTCTACTAACACATCGTGCCACCACCCAGGAAACAACGAAAAAGTCACCCTTTCAACTGATGTATGGTAGAAAACCACGATTACCGATACACAACGAAACCTGGCCCCTTCACCAAAAGTGGAGTACGACGAAATTAAAAGCAGAACGGAAAGAAGCCGTCAAGAATGTAATGCAGAAGCAGCGGAGGGATGTCGCGAAGTCTCAGCTGAGAGAAAAGACTCAGTGCATTACCTTCTCAGTCGGGGACCAAGTGAAGTGTAGAGACAGAAGATATGCTGTCGGATGCGGGCCAGGTTCACGCAAACTCCTTCCAAAGTGGGAAGGACCATACACAGTCACAAAAAGACGGGGTCAAGTATATACCATCAGAAGAGGTGACAAACAAAAACGAGTTAACGCCAGTCAGATCCAACGATGGGTGCATTGGGACAAGCTGGTCTGTAACAATCATCAACGAGAGGACGCATCACCCAGAAGGTCGGAACGCCTGCGCGCGAAGCTATTTGACGGGGGGACGAGTGTGGTGAGAGCTGTCTACTAGCCAAATTGGTAGACAGTAATTTACGTCAATATTTACGTTCCCAAGATTTGTCGTGAGAAAATGTGAACAAAGATTGATTCAAAACCGACCACAGCAGACTTTGCGTAGGCGGATGCAGTTAACATATAGAGGATTTGACATTCAAGAAACAGTCACAAATAGATGAAAGATTAACTTTACGTGAGAAACAACCAATCGGAAGACTGTGTTTGTTTGCTTAAATATCCATAGTAATGTACATGCAAATATATAAATATGCGTTGATTTCCTTAATAAATGATCTGTTGCCTGACTCTTGCCTTCTGTTGTTACAGTAGTGGTTTTAGTATTATATTTATTATTCTCATTTTGTACTTGATTATTTTTGACTTTCTACAGTAAATATGAACAAATTCCTCTGGTTAATTTTGTTTTAATTTTATTTATATTTTGAGTAAATCAGATGCAGTATTGCGACAAATGCTGAGAATTCCATTCTCTATTATAAATGCCATTTTTGGAATAAAGTAGATTATTATTATTAGAAATACCATGAACCAGGTAGACTTCATCCCAATGTTGCTCAAAGAAGGGGAGATGCAGGCAGCCTGCTGGACAGGAAGTTGAGGGGGGAGCAGAAGATGCCTCAGACCATCATTTAGTTCGATGAACCTTCAAGGTGAGGCTGAAATCCTTCAGGACAACTGAAAACATGCCACAATGCAAGGTCAACATTGAGAAACCGGAGGACAAAACCACAAAGGATGCCTTTGCTACAGATTTCGGAGCAAATTCGGAGACACTACGTGGTATCACTAAGGTAACCTGCGTGGAAGGGCATTGGAACTCGACGAATGTGACGTCCAAGAAGACGTATACAACTGATCTAGGAAGAAAGGAAAGACAAGACAAGCAATGGTTCGCTATGGGTACCTGGAAGATGGTAGAAAAGACGGAGATGTCGGAAGAGAAGATGATTCAATGTGAAGATGGACAACAGAAAGCTAGGATAGACAAAAAACAATTCTGAGACGCACTGGCAACTGCAGCATAACAGGCAGGCAGTAGGTAAAAGGGACCTCAAGACATTACATGAGATAACCAGGTCTCTATCCGATAAGGAATCAACCCAAATGGTGGAACCAATAAAGGATGTTTTAGGGAACCTGATTAACAAAAAGGTGAAACAAACAAAACGATTGGCTGATAACTTCAAAGAACTATTGAATCGACCATCACCTGCAACTCGCCCAGAATTACCAACAACAGCACGAACAGGACCGCCTACTAGTGGACACTAATCCTCCAACGAAAGCAGAAATACTGAATGCAATCAAGCCGCTGAAGTACAAGCAGGAAGGCAGAAGGCCCAGACGGAATTCCCCCCGAAGCACTGAAAACGGACCCAGGGACTACGATAGGTGCGCTCACGTCAATATTGCAAACAGTTTGGAAGGAAGGAAAGGCACCTACCGACTGGAAGAAAGGCTACATTGTCAAGCTGCCAAAGAAGGGCGACTTACGCCTCAATCTGCAAGAACTGGCGTGGAATCGTGCTCTTGTCAACGCCAAGTAAAATACTAAATCGCATCATCCTGGAGAGAATAAAGGATGCACTGGATACAGAACTCCGCCAACCCGGAACAAGCTGGATTAAGAAAAGGCAAATCATGTGTTGATCGAATCGCAACTCTACGCATCGTCGTCGAACAAAGCATAGAATGGTAGTCAAACTCCTCTCTATCCCATCAAACTTCATCGACTTAGGAAAGGCCTTCGACAGACAGTGTTGACCGAGAAGTAATTTGGAAACTACTTCAACACTACGGCATGCACTGCCCAAGTCTTTATCAACCTCATTCAACAGCTATATGACAGTGGCACGTGTCAGGTGATCTACAACGGAAGACTCAGAGAGGCGTTCGAAGTGCATACAGGAGTAAGACAAGGCTGCCTATTATAACCGATGATATTCTTAATTGTGGTGGGCTGGATTATGCTTCAGACTGTGCATGGGAGCTGGGAGACAGGAATACGCCGAACGACCGATAAGAAGACTCTCGAAGATCTGGATCTCTCAGATGATATATGTCTAATGTCACACAAACACACAAGCGAAAAGCAACAAACTGGCTGAAGAGGCTAAAAGCGAAGACAAGACTTCAGGTGAACATAGAGAAGACGGAGGTGATGAGGATAACCATACATCGACAGCAACCACCATCAACGGAAGAGATTTGAATGAAGTTAACTCCTTCAATTATCCGAGAAGCATCATTTCAATTATAGGCGGAATGGATGAAGATGTCAAAGTCAGAATTGGAAAGGCAAGATACGCCTTCATCAATCTGAAACCAGTTTGGAAATCTTCTACACTCAGCATAAGGAACAGGATTCGGATTTTCAACACCAATGTCAGGTCGATCCTTCTACACGGGTCAGAAACTTGGCGTGTAACAAAGAGGATTTCCAACAGGTTGCAGACTTTCATCAACGGCT
The DNA here is from genome assembly GCA_944472155.2 of Trichobilharzia szidati. Classification (NCBI taxonomy): domain Eukaryota; kingdom Metazoa; phylum Platyhelminthes; class Trematoda; order Strigeidida; family Schistosomatidae; genus Trichobilharzia; species Trichobilharzia szidati. The sequence continues at coordinate 155,103,684 of OX235279.1, read as the reverse complement.
GCCATCGCTGGCTCCATATTGAAGATCAAATAACCGGCCAGAAAGAATTAGTAACAAGAAATTGTGGGAACGAACCAACCTAGAGTCGATTGCTCAACAAGTTTGTAGGAGAAAATGGAGGTGGATCGGGCATACATTGAGGAGGCTGTCGAATGACATTGAGCTCCAGGCCCTCGAGTGGAATCCAAATGGGAAGCGACGAGTGGGTCGTCCTAGGGTGAGATGAAGGAGATCGTCTCGAGCGGAGAAGGGGACGAGATATAATGGGCAATCGTGGACCCAACTGAAAAGGTCAACAGAAAATAGAACAAGGTGGGGATGTGTTGATGTCCTATGTTCCACTCAGAACGGAAGGGAACAGTAATAATAATACTACTTCCTACAACTGCCTTGTGAGTTAGAATCTCACTGCACCTACTAAAATTTTGGCAGCCGTTACACACGCATAATAGGTGTAGCTGATTTGTCGACCGTGTGAAATTGAGTAATAGTCTTAGTTTCTGTGAAATAGATTTTTTGTTTTAATGAAAAGTTGTGGCTGATGGGGTTCACTGTGTTACGGTAAAGCCTGTGCTTATTGATAGTGTATTGGTTAGCTTTGGTGACGCTTTATCGTGGTTTGGCAGAATTCAGAATTCACGGCTCATTGAATTTCCACCTAGTCACTGAATGGTCAACTGGCTGGCCACGTGACCTGGGGGTTTTGGCTTTAACTCCTGCTGTAAAATTGCAAACTAGGACAAAATATCTACATGGAAGTTAATAGGAGACAGCTATAAAACAAAAATCAGTAAAAATGTCATTTGGACAGTTGTTGAACAATCAACAGGGAGTAGTAGATACTTTTCAGTAGTACACTCTTATTATCCTGCCAACGCATTTAGGTAATGAGGTGAGCCCATTGATAATTCAACCATTGGAATGGAATCTAATATCTCAAATTCTCGTATTCTTCTTCTTTTGGATTCCGAGTGGAACGTGTGGCTTCAACGTCACATTTCCATTTCACTCCATTCTCTCTAGTCTCTTTTTTATCTGGTTCCAAAAACCATCACACAAGCTTTTATCTCCTCATCTTCACCTTCGGAAGGCTAACTCATCGTTTCCCATTTGGGTTTCATTTGAAGACATTGCTGGTGCGTAATGTCACTCAGCGTTCTTCTCAGTGTATGTTCAATGTATCCACCTCCATTTTCTACGGCATATTTGTTGGTTAGTCCTTGGTTGGCTCGTTGCCGAAGTTCCTTGTTACTAATCGTTTCTGCCTGTCCACCTGATCTTGAATGTCGAGGCAGTGAAGGTATGTGTTGATGAAAGTTTTCACTAGTCTGTTGGGAATGCTTTCAGTGATGTGCACACCAAGTTTCTGAACCGTATTGTGGCGTTGAATTGACTTTACTGCTGAAGATCTGGACACTGAGTGCAGTAGATTCCCACAATGATTTTAGAGTAATGTAGGTGTATCTTACTTTTCCGCTCCTGGTTAACTTTGTCATCCTCATCCGTGCCGTCGCCTGTAGTTGAAATGATGCTGCCTAAGTAAGTGAATAAAATGACTTCCTTTGAGTTTTCCCATCGGGGATTGTTGGTTGCACCATCCGTTCTCCGGTCTTCAAGTGTGGTGATGTCCAAAATGCCACTAGTTATAGACCAGTAGCTCTACTCCCAGTGGTATCAAATGTACTGGAAATTATTATTGATGATCACATCAGGGAATACCTCAATAGGTCTAATATACACCATGAAGCCCAACACCCTTTCAGGAAGGGCAGATCCTGTGTAACAAACCTACTATCACCTTGGGACGATTGGACATCATGCTGGGATATGAATGTTGCAATCGATGTGGTCTTCCTAGACTTTGAGAAGGCTTTTGACACCGTTCACCATGACCTTCTCTTACACAAAATAAGCCAGGCAGGTATGGGTAAGCCACTTCTGTCATGGTTGACGGACTACCTAACCGAAGGGCACTTTGCACTAAGATCAATCGAGTTCGACCGTCCTAGCACAGCTCGCCATCAGGAGTGTCGCAGGGTTCTATCCTAGGACCACTAATGATTTTGATATTTATCAATGATCTACCATGCCGTCCAAGCTGCCCGACTCTTCTATGTGCCGACAACGTGAAGATATGGAGGACGATAAAGTGCCTGGAGGACTCAGATAGGCTACAGGAAGATCTAAACCTTCTGGAAGACTGGGTGGTGGCTAGTGGCATCACTTTCAACCTGAAAAAGTGCGAAGTAATGAAGTTACGCACCTGTAGACTGCAGAATGCAAGTTACACCTTGTGCAATGAAAGCTTGCCCTGCTCAACGTCGGAACGTGACTTAGGTTTAGTTCTAACGGAGAAAATGGACACAGGCGTAAATTACACTGGGATGTAACGAGGGCATATGTGGTCATACACTTTACACATAGACAGTTAGGTGCACTCACTCCTGAGCTCTTTCTAAGGTTGTACAAAACATACGTCAGACCGCACTTTGAAGTGCAAATATTATTGCGCCCCCACTGCTTAGAAGAGACGCCAACCTCTTGGAAAGAGTTCAACGACGGGTAGCAAAAGGAGTGGTTGGTCTCCAAAACAAACCATATGATGAAAGGCTGAAGAAATTAGGCCGATTCACACTTAGCTACTGTCGGCTTAGGTGGGATTTAATTACTGCCTACAAAATAACAAATAACCAGCATCACCCATTGAGTAGGTATAGGCTCCCACGTGGAAATCATAGAAGGATAGCTCATCAGAGGGCAAGGACCCGGGTGCGCTCCCACTTCTTTTCACTGCGGGTTTACCGTCCCTAGAATTCCTTACCGGCAGATACAGGTATGGCACGTCTGTGGACGCCTTTAAGCGAAGGCTGGACAATCATGCAGCGATGTAAGGACTGCGTCCAAATGGCCTATCCCCTTAAAATCCCATATACAATTCAGGGGTAGACAACTAAGTTCGTCGTTTTAATTCTTTACATTCTCTCCCGTCATACTCTCCTGACAATTTTAACTACACTTATTATTGTTACCGATATATATATATGTTATTCATATTATTCTTCAAATTTAATTAGCTGACCGTTGTTACGTTTTCTTATTTCATTTTCTGTCTGTTAGTCTGAATAACTTCACTGATTATATCTATTATTATTATTATCTCTTTTCTTTTGGCGATGATACTGGAGGACTAACTGGTGAAAGGATCAACTCCATCCACAGAAGTAACAGTCTTGACACACCTCATACTACAAACCACATATAATTAATCCCTGCACTACTCCTTTTGCAGTCAATCAAAGCTACGACAGTCGAGTGGCGGGACGAGCTACGCAGACGTTTACCGAAGATCAGGAACCTTTACCTCACAATCAAAAGGCAAGCACAAAGAAATCACATTGGTTTATAGTAGCTCGTAAAAATAATATTGGAAAGACTTGACATTCTGAATGTCTTCTCCATGTAATACCATAGTCAGAGAGATCTCATTGCATTGTCTGGAATTCCAAATAATGACTACACACCTGGCCTATCTTCTTTATCTCTTCTCAACAGGTCGGAATAGCTCATAGAACTTAGCGGAAGAGTTCAGAAAGCAAGGGGGAACTATATCAACGTGGAGTACTAGTTCTCACACCGAGTCATAAACTCCTGGATCCGACTCCTAGAAGAAGTGGTGTCAGTGCCCTCAACCGACTCACTCAAGAAGGGTTTGGACAAGCACAGAAGCTTACAAGAAAAGCGTTAACATCGGCTTCAAGCCTCCTATCCTTCTTCAATAAGTCTCACAACCGTGAATTTTACACGCTCTTGTTTAGTTTTGGCTTTTGTTGTGTTATACGCTCCAAAAGTCTACAGATTAACTTTAAATCAGTTTATTCTGATCAAAGTTAGTTTACTTTTCAGATCTGAGTCTATTTAAATATAGGAAATTGTTTTTTTATAACATAATAGTTATATATATTTTTGTGCACTCATTGATTTTTATCGCTGACTTATAAAGGTCTATATACATCTAAGTTATATTTAAATTTCTTCGCCAGTCTGTTCTAGACAGTATGCCCATCAAAAAAACCGCTGTGGAAGGGTTATGTGCCAATTCCCAGTGGATGAGGGAATGCAGTGTGATAACTGCAAGAGATGGTTTCACAGTATGTGCACAAACCTAACTCCTGCAGCATACAAACGCTGCTGTAAACCTCTGGAAAACTGGTTGTGCAATGACTGTTGTAGTGCTACCAAACTCCGTATTACAGAAGCCGTTGCCACTCTTAGCGGGGCTTTAAAGCTCATGGACTGCAAGGGTCTTCCATCACAGGAGAAGACTAACTGCTTCTCAGACACCGAAGATGCGACTGGCGTCATCGACAGAACAGTACATGTTCCTAATGAGTCTTTGTCAATGACTGAGTGCCCTTCAGCACAGAAGAGCACTCACCACATTCCAGACACCCGGGCGGCCCCCACGATACTGGATAAGCCCTCCAGTGACAGTAACGGAAAGACTGCCACAAAGAAGAGGCGTACCATGGGTCGTAAACCCGCAACTCAAGTCACCCAGGTACTAGTGGATCAAGCCTCGTCCACACCGGTGAGTAGCAGGCAGATAAATCCTGCTACGACTAGTGAAGAGAACGCCAATGAATGGCGTAACGTAGTCTCTCGCAAAGAGCGAGATAAGGACAATACATCGGCCACACTGTCCACGAAGGACAGGAAGACATTCACGCCGCAGAGCAAGAAAACCACGGCAAGCAAACCTGATCTCTCTGACAGGTCGCTCATTCTCCACAAAGTGGAAGAGTCATTGGCCCCCGAACCCAAGACTAGATTTGAGCATGATCTTAACTTGGTTAAGCCCCTTTTAGACAAGCTACTGCCACAAACAGTATCAGGCATCACTATACACAGTGTATATAGAATAGGCCAAAAGCCTGACCCTACAGTAAGTCAGCCTGTACGTCTCCTCAAAGTCGTACTAAACTCTAAAGAAGAGAGGGATGCTATTCTAAGCAACTCTCATATACTTAAAGGATCAGGCATATATGTCCGCGCCGACTTAAGCCTGGCAGACCGTATCAAAAGACAGTCTGCGGCCCTAGAATTAAGCGAACGACGCCGAAACGGCGAAAAGAACCTTAAGATTAAAGGTTTTCGGGTTGTTCAAGTTCGCAGTTTAATGATCCCGAAACCTCTGTGGGTAGGCCGGGGAAGCACCAAACTGGATTAACAGTTTGCTACACAAACGCCCGCAGCCTGTTAAATAAACGGACTGAGCTGGTTAACATGATAGACTCCGGAAACCCGGATGTAATTATTATCACAGAGACATGGCTCACAGCCGATGTCACTGACAGCGAAGTTAACCTGCCAAACTTCGAAGTGCATAGGGTAGACCGACTAAACCGCAAAGGAGGTGGCGTAGTTATTTACCTCAAGAAATGCTTAACCGTGCGTAGTATTGAAGCACTCGCTCACGAAAGTGAGTCGTGCGAACTTCTACACTGCAGACTTAAATGCATAGGCCAAGACATTGACCTCATTGCTATGTACCGCAGTCCTAACTGCAGTGCAGATGACTTCCTGATAGAGAAGCTAGGCTCCTGGACCTCGAAATGTCGAAGTCTCGTAGTTGGCGACTTCAATGCCCCAACAGTTGACTGGACGAGCCTAACAACTCCATCCTCAGTCAACTCCTTTGATTATAAACTGCTGGAATCTAGTATATCGTTAGCTCTAGTCCAACATATCATCAAGCCCACGCGCTATGACTCACAGCACTCCTCCTCAACTTTGAACTTAGTGTTTTCCCACGGTGAGGATGTGGATCTCATACAACACCTTCCTCTTTTAGGACGAAGTGATCCTGCTGTGCTCACTTTCAAGTTCACAGCAACAGCAAGGGCCAAAACCCCATCTCGATCAAACGTTTGGAAAGCTGATATAAATACGATCGTCTCAGCAGCCAACTCAGTAAACTGGTACATCAACCCAGAGTCCCAAGTAGAAGCCGCATGGAACCAATTTAAACAACTTTACGCCCAAGTAACTGAACCTTTCATCCCTTGGTCTGTCCCAAAGGGTCGGAAACACTACTCCCCTTGAATAAATCAAGTGATTCGTAAGTTACTCAGACGTGAATACAAATGTTGGGACCTGTTTGGCACACTTGAGACCCCTGAGACCAGGAAATTATATAACACTGCTAGGAATTAAGCTATTGCAGAAATCCGCAAATCAAGGATGAAATTCGAAGCACACCTGGCTCAAAACGCAAAGGCACAACCTAAGAAAATTTTCTCGTGCATGGACTTCAGGAATAAAACATACAATGGTGTCCCAAACCTGACTATTGACAATGATACAATCGAAGAAGATCAAGAAAAAGCAGAAGCAATGGCAAACTACTTCTCCCAAGTCTTCACTCAGGAGTCGTCACTGCCTATAGGATCAGCTCTGGCTGCATCAGAAGAACATGGGATAGATTCCGTTGACATCGACCAAGGCATCGTGCTCAACTGCCTGAGGAAACTAGACGCAGGGAAATCAATGGGTCCTGATAATCTTCACCCAAGGCTTCTCAAGGAGTTATCAGCACACATAGCCGGCCCTTTGACTACGATCTTCAAGCTTTCTCTCCAAAATGGAGTGTTACCACGTGACTGGAAAAACGCCATAGTAACCCTCATCCACAAAGGAGGATCAAGGCAAAGCCCTTCAAATTACAGGCCTATCAGTCTCACCAGCACTTTCATTAAGACACTGGAGAGAATCATCAAGAAAAGCATAATGGCATATCTAGAAAATAGAAGCTTATTATCAAGAGCACAGCATGGCTTCCGAAGGAACCTTTCATGCCTGTCAAATCTTCTCACTGCAAGAGAAAGCTGGGTTAAATCCAGGGACAACAGAAGACCCGTTGAGGTCGTCTTCATAGACTTCAGCAAAGCCTTTGATAAAGTACCTCACAAAAGACTACTCATGAAGTTGGAAAGTCTTGGTATCAAAGGCAGCTTACTAAACTGGCTCAGGGAATTCCTCATAGATAGGAGGCAGAGGGTTAGGATCAACTCGAAACTCTCCTCTTGGACAGCAGTACGCAGCGGAGTGCCACAAGGCACGGTACTTGGACCTCTCCTATTTATTTTGTATATCAATGAGTTATCTCTGCTCACCGATTCCCCTATGGTCCTATACGCAGATGACTTAAAAATTTGGAAAGAGCTGAAGGGCAACAGTGACACGTCCACGTTGCAAGAGGACCTCAACAAATTGTCAGAGTGGTCCATAGAATGGATGCTCCCGATAAACGTGACAAAATGTGCAACCATGCGCACTGGACAAGCAAGCACGAGCTCTTATGAACTGGAGGGAATTACACTTCCATCAGTTCAGACTTACTTGGACTTAGGTGTCATAGTTAGCCACGACTTAAAAACTGCAGCACACTGTCGCGCAGTGGCTGCACGTAGTTTCAGGTCATTATGGGCAATTCGTAGAGCCTTCACTAGAATCACCAGAGATATGTTCACCTCCTTATATGCATCTCTGGTGAGGTCAAGACTGGAAAACTGCATCCAGGCCGCCAGCCTTTGTCTAAAAGGGGACTCACTTATTCTAGAAAGGGTTCAAAGGAAAGCAACACGTATGATTCATGGCATGACTAACTTATCATACGAGGAAAGACTAGACAGTTTAAATCTCTTCTCCTTGTCATACCGTAGGCAGAGAGGAGATTTAATCACAATGTTTAAAATTTTAAATAATGACTGCGGACCTGACCTATTTTCTCTTTTCCTTCTCACCAGGTCGGAACACCTTAGAGGACATAGCAGGAGAGTTCAAAAGCCAAGAAGAAATCATATTGCTGTTGAGTACTGGTTGTCACACCGAGTCATAAACTCTTGGAACCGACTCCCAGAAGAAGTGGTGTCTGCGACCTCAGTTGATTCGTTCAAGAAGGGTTTGGACAACCACAGAATTTTACTAGAAAAGGATTAACATAGGCTCCAAGGCTTCTATCCTCAACCAATAAATCTGAAATCTGAATCTGAAAAAATTTGCAGTGGAGTTTGCACACTTTCAAAGTGGTCGCTACAGTTGGTTTGTGACATTTATGTAAAGATATCATAGACTTTGAACTTTAAGAGATTTCAATAAACGCCACTATTGTCTGATCATTATTAAATTGGTGTAAATTTTTTTTTCGTAAGTAGTTGAACAAGATGATATCATACATTTAGATGTGAATGTAACGTAAGTATAAGTTTCCACGAAACACAAATAAAAGACTTGTTGGGGGGGGGGGTGACATAGGGGTTAGAGAAAACTGCTACACTTCCTACAAGTTTTTGCACTGATTTTGCCACCCCACCCGGAAGGCTTTCATTTTTTTTTTGGATTTACAGCTTGATTTCCACACCGTATTTTCAGTACAAGTGTGGAACTTTCAGCATGGATATCGGTTGCCCAAATTCAGGCATACCATAGATATCGGGTGTGCGCCGGCAGGGGTTCGAACCCCGGACCATGTGCATGGTCGGCGAGAGTCCTAACCACTGTGCCACGGAAACAAGAGTGACTGCGTTTTATTTTATGAGAGAATAATATGGTCTGATTTGTTTGGAGTGTGTCAGCTATAGTTCTATGTCTGTAATATGTGTTAGAATTATTATTTTCGACCTGAAGTTGATTTAATTAGTGAATTCATGCACTGCATATGTTCACTAGTTTAGCTAAACTAGGTTGCTGGTAATATATGATTCGAATCAGAGTCAAATATCGAAGGATATTAGGGCCTTAATGCGTGTTAGCCCTTGCAATATATGCATTTTCAGGAATGTAACTGCAATTCAAAAGCGTCCACCGATGGAGCTGGTATCATTTGATTGTGGGTAATGAATTCCATTTTCTGACCACTCAACCGCGGTTGTAGCACCTTTTTGTGATGACCCCGCGAAGGCATCCTAGAGGAGAGAAAGAAGTTGAAAAAGTCAGCATTAAAATCACCCTTTAATATACGATGTATGCCAGAATTAAGCCATATCTTCTTGGGTATGATTATTTCAGGCTTATTCATTGGCGATTGAAGGCTTGAAACCTGTGTTAGTCCTTTTATAATATAAGTATGTGTGCTTGTCTAATCCCTTCTTGAGGACATGAACAACACTTCTTGTGGGAGTCTGTCCTAACAGTTGATGAATTGGTGGGAGAACCAGTATTCCACGAAGACAACATAGTTCTTTTCGCGGCTCTTGAACTTCTGTCATTTCCAATGAGATGTTCCAATGACCAGGTGGGAAACAGAAGAGTTATTTCTTAGAATTTTTAACATTGTAATGAAATCTCCTCCCTGCCTATGCGGTACGTGAAAAAGAAGAGATTTCAATTGTTAAGTCTTTCCTTGTGTGATAAATTGTTCATACCAAGAATTTTTATGCATTGACTTTCTTTCAACCGTTTATAGTGTATGAGTTCCACTTAAGACATAGGTGAAGTTTTCCAGTTTTTACCTCATCAGAATGGATGTATATTTCCCAGCCTCTTCTCATAAGGAAGAGGAGAGACTACTGACTAATTTAGTTCCCACTCTTCACTCATTTCAAGAATTAACTCCTTCTAGAGGAAGCATTGACTAGCCGCTCGCATACAGTATTAAAGGTCTGGCTACAGATGTTGACGTTCTATCTCCCGTATCAAGTGGTATAATGTGTCAATTAATATTAAGGTTCGACGTCGAGTGTTAGGTAGGAAAGAGAGGTTGTGGAACTGCACCGGTTGATTTGGCTAGAACATGTATTTAGAATAATCAGGGTTTTCTACTCCTCCCCCCAGGCGTCAGGTGTTCACATTCGTTCTTTCGCTTTTGTGGGGAACATACTCGCCATGTAAAGGCTACGGGCGCGTGGCGACATGACATTTTGAGGAGAAGATTAAAGTCTACCCACCCTCAGCTGTATCAGGTCATCTATGGGGGCGGTTTTTGTGTTCTTAATATTACTTACAATGGAAATTACTAATTATATTCTAAATTTATTAATTTCCAGTTTCCTATAGATGTTATTAACAAGTGTACGTTGTGGACGTTTTATCCCATGGAAAAAAGTACCTGGTAGTTTATGGAGTGGTAAAGAACGCAAAATTCCGCGTTTAACTAATGCACGTAAAGAAGCCTTTTTAAATGAACTTTTAATATCACAACAAAATCATAAATATTTGGAAAAACCATATTTCAGCGAAGAGGTAGAAGCTGCTACATTAGCTGAAGAGCGGGTAATCTACTATTTTTTTAAGCAATATTTCTTTTGTACGTTTATTGATTTCGAAAATGTGTAGTGATTATTATTAATCCCTTTGGTTCCTAGTGGCTTTAGCCAGAACATATCTCCATTTCGTCGTGTTCTCTTCAGTCTTTTTTCTTGGCTGGCTTCACGATTGCCCATAAGCTTTTATCTCTTCGTCATCACCACACGTTCTTATTGTCACCTTCAGACTCGTGCCCAACTCTGGTTTTGATAACTTCATCTGTGTTACCGCCTGTAGTTGAAAGTAGTCTGCTTGGGTAAATTTAGTGAGAAAGATGACTTCCTTCGAATTTCTTGCATTGATGGTGATTGGTGCGTATTCTTGTTGTTGGTCATCGTGTATTTTCATCACCAATGTCTTCCCTGTATTTATTTGATAAGTCCTCTCTTCGATGCCAGCATTTTCTGCCAACTTGTTCGTGGTTTTCGTCTGTATATCTTCAAGTTTGTGTGACGCGCTAAACATAAATCATCCACACGAAGTTCAGATCTTCTAGAGTCTTTTCATCGACCCAATATATTCCTGTCTTCTGTCTTCTCACGCATGGTCTACTACATGATTCAGTTCACTGCCACAATCAAAAATATCATCATCCGTGACAGCAGACAACCTTGTCATACTCTTGTCGTCATTTCAGTGGCTCAACTGATTTATACATTGTGAATCACTAGATATGTGGCACCATCGTATTGCTGTTGAGTGTTCATAAAGGTTTAGGAGACTCTGTAGTATTGAAGTGGTTTCCTAATTGTGGTGGACTTAATTATGCGGAAAACTGTGGGGAAAGAGAAGACAGGAATACATTAGACCTATTAGATGATCTGGATTTCGCGCAGATGATTAAAGTTTAATGTCACACAAACTCGAAGACCCACAGGCGAAAACCAACAAGTTGGGAAAAGAGACTGGCAGCGAAGACAGAACTTCAAGTAAACATAAAGAAAACGGATGTGACTAAGATAACCGACTAACCAAACAACAACAAGCACCAATCACTATCAGTGGAATGAATCTGAAAGAGATCACTTCTCTCACTTAGCTAGGAAGCTTCGTTTCAAATACAGCCAGAGGCACTAATGAGAATATCCAAGCCACTCAGGATCGAAAATCCAAGTCAGACCTTCATTAGTCTGCAATCTGTGTGGAAATCTGCTGAACTCAACATGTAGGACGAAATTCGGATTTTCAACACCAATGTTAAGTCAGTTCTTGAATATGAGTCAGGAACTTGATGCATCATGAGAAGCATCTCAAACCGGCTACTTCAGACTTTTATCAACAGGTGGCTTTGCTGGCTGCATATTGGAGATCAAATGGCTGGCCAGAAAGATTTAGCCAGAAGAGACTGTGGGGATGAACTAACCAAGAACCTGTTGGTCAACAAATATGTAGCATAAAATGGGGATGGATGGATTGGACACACGCTGAGGACAGCGTGGAGTGACATCTCACGCCAGGCCTTCTAGCAGGACCCGAATGGGAGATGACGAGTTGGTCGTGTGTGTGGTGGTGACAAGGAGGAGATTGTGTGAGAAGTCGACGAAAGCCTTGGGCAATGGTGGGGCCAGCTAAAGAGGATCACAGAGAACAGGATAAATTAGAGATGTCCTGTTAAAGCCCTATATCCCACTCGGAACACTAGGTGACAATAATAGTAATATATATGTTATAATTGAATTGTTTTTGCATATTTCTTCTTTCATTCTTATTTTTCAACGTATATTTATAGAAACGTGAACTACAAATGGAAGATAAAATATTCTATGATCGTTATGCACAACAATTTAATAGACGTTTTCCAACACGTCAAATTGAAAACTTTTGGGATAAGTTATTAGTTACCAAGCGTTTCGATGTTTAAATGGTCACGTCGCATCACACCACATCTCAGCATCAATTGAACTGGCTAGCTAACTAACCAACTGCCTAAATACCGGAAAAAATCTAACATTTGTACAGCTTTTTTGTATGTTGAAGGCCTTTATCATTACCTTCCCTTTTTTCAGTAGATCGATTTCAAATACATATAATTTTCGATTTCGCCTTCTGTTTTGAAAATATTTATTTGCTAATGCATACATATATTATCCAATTGTTACGAATACACACATACAACAGTAGATAAGTCCCAAACCCCACCCCGTCAACTTTATTGTTATAAACTGCGTGCACGTTAAGAGAACTGCTATTACCTAACTTAGGTGTAAGTCTCAATTATGATCCGAAGGCGGTGATCCCCAGTTCAACAGGGCTGCCTTGTAACTTGAAGGTCCTGGTGGTTGGTTCTATCCCTATCGGTGAAGTCATGGGTGTACAAAGCTCCTCAGCAAATGCAAACATTTTCCTTTTTGTTTCTTTGTCTGCTGACTTGACGGTGCGTCGTAGTCTATAATATTGTGCTTTGTTATTGGACTTTTTGGTGCCAATACTTCAGCTTTTTTCATGGTACCACTTAGGCAAATGCTCCATCATCATCAGATAAGACAGATGAGTTTCCGTACGATCTATAAAAAGTTTATAATCTAGGTCTCTGTGTATCATTCTCTGTCTCTTCTGCTTAATATAAGTTCACATTGTCTTCAGTTTTTATCCGACCATACGTCTATCTTATACTGAAGAATAAGACAAATTAAAGTGGAGAAACTTTTTTCCTCATTAAGGAAGTCATTTTCAAAAACTGTATATATACAAGTGTATTTATATTTACTTAATATGCATATATAGCAGTCAGTAATTTACCTAGACCTCTTTTGACTGTTAGTAAGCCCAGTAGATGAGGGAGAGTTAAGCGTTTGACTGGCACAACCTTCTTATCTCAAGCTTGAATCGCTATGATGATCCACCTGGAACACAAAGGATTGGGAGAAGATGGAATACATGGGCTGGCCATTGGATCGGGTCCTGGTGGCTTGATGGTCTACGAGCTAGCTCGCCTCGTAACCTGAAGGTCCTGGGTTCTAGCACTGGCGGTCGGTGCGTACTGATGAAGAGTCCCCAACTAGGCTGGCGAAACAGCTGTCCAGTACTCCCGCGTAGTCTTCCAAAGGTTCTCTAACTGATTGCAGTCCATGATGAAATCCTGTAACCAGTCAAATCTCTGCAAACCAACACTTGAATGGAAGAAAGTGATTGAGTAGTAGGAACGGGGAAAGCTAGTGACACAGTTGATAAAGTTACTCAGAAATCGTCTCTAGAGATTGGGGAAAATTGTTTAATATAATAGACGGCACACACACAAGAGTAAGTAAGTTTCCCACTTTCAATGGCTGTTGTCATACAGCCTCGTAGAGAGGAACAGAGAGAACTATCGCTGCGCAAATATTGTCAAAGATGTACTAAGCTGGCAAATGTGACACAAATACTTTGTATACGTGCTGAGATTTCATCAGCAATCGGTTAGTCTATTAGGGTGGATTTAGCTTCCGAAGTGATGTGATCAACATGTACTCAATCGTTTCATTTCCTATCATTTAAACGCTAGACATAAGAACTGATAGGGAAGAAGGAGAGCACAAACTATTGCTCGAAACGTCATCAGTTAATATTACTGTGTGACTTATCAAAATAAAATCTTATCTATAATGGAATTATACTCTACCACAGTGCTCAAGTTTTATACTTATATCAAGAAGGAGATCACAGTGATGTGATTTGATACCATATCTACGTATCCTGGTGATTTAGGTCAACAGTGTTGGAACTCTCTCGTCTGAAAAGAAACTTATAATCAGAACAGAACCTCCTAAAGTGAACCTAATTAAAAAGTTGCTGATTTATTGTTTTCCAAAATCTTAAGCTTTCTAAATTTGCCTACTCATAAGTAGGTTGAACAATATATAAAGCATTTTTTCTCACTTTTAGTGAAATAATGCTGCTACAAATTGACTACATTCATCATAGTTTTTCCAATTGTCGGGAGACATCACAATCCTCCCTTTGTTTCGTATGCGTCAGTAGACCAATTTTTGGATTTCCGTCAACCACCCATGTAGCTCTGGTTCGATTTCTGACCGCCTAGTTGACTACCCGTTAGGTAGTAAAACTTAAAAGGAGCAAAGGTTGGGACTTCAGAACAACACCATTGACGCATCTGAGAATTTCACCCGGTCGCATGTTCAAGTTCTACTCTGCTTACAAATGTCAGCCATGTGGTCATCATTGGACGACAATAGTATATATATATATATATATATATATATATATATATATATAGCTTATCCTGCTATATGAAAAAACTTCTCCTGCCAAATGATTTATAACGTACTTCAAACAATATTGTTTTTTCTATATTCCTTGCATTCCAAGTAGAACATTAAGCTTCAAAATTTTTGAACTTTCAGGGGTTCGCTGGCCTCATGTCTAACATTCCATCTCTTTCCTGGCTTACTACCTATCGCCTAGAAAAATAGGCAAGGTTAAGTAGTGCGTCCACCGGGAGTCGACCACTGCACTGGCTAGCTAATAGTTCTATTTCAATCAAATTTATCAACAGTATTCACAGACATTAAAGTGCACAGCACGTTTCCTTTTCGGGGAATAATTGTACCATTAGTTTTGTTTGAGTGGATTTTGATGTTTTGATTACGTTGTCCCTCAGAGCAGTTAGGTGTTGGTATAATTGCGAACCACCTTTCACTGTCCTCCATCCAGACAACATCACGCTACAGAGCGAACTTGAATGTATGTGAAGTCTGAACTTATTTCAATCCCTTCTCCATGAATGTGATATAATTGTTTATCTAGTGACAGCATTTTTTTGTCGTGGTGATTAGTTGTTCGATTCGTATTAGTATTGATCATTTCTATTGACGCTTTCCTCACGAACAAACACTTCAGTGCAGAGTCTTTTATCAGCAGTGAATTCATTCACTTAGCTTTGCAATCACAATTATGCATGATTATTATTTGTGTGTGTGTGTGTACACAGGACAAGAATAAATAAAAGTGTTTTAGAGTAGTGTTTACATCATCAAAATATTTCAAACGATGTGATGAATGATCAAAATTGTAACTAGGGCAATAGGGTGATCATTAGTAAGTGTATACTAGGGTAACATAATATGAAGACGTTCAGAAAAATTCGATGATAACGAAACAGAATGGAGACAAGTTTCTTCTGCGTGTACATAAATCATGGTTTTCCATATTCGAATGGCTAAGGTCTCGGCAATAGAAAGTAATAATAAAAGTGATAATTTGCTCTATTCCAAAACAGTACTTGTGATACAGAATGGAATTCTCAGCATTTTTTACTACAGTATTGCATCCAGTTAGTACATTATCAATAAATAGAATTCTACATAGATTAAGGAAATCTGAGTTCATTATGACAACAACATATTGGCATGTCGGTATCAAAGCCAAAGTTGAACAGTGTTTGAAGGTGTTAGAAAAGTAGGTGCTATCATATTTACTGGCGTAAGCGGAAGAAAGAAACAAAGCAGCACATAACAGAAAAAAAGAGAGAGAAAAGGAAAAGAAAGAAAGAAAACGTTGTACCTATAAATGATATAAGTTGGAAAGACTGACTATTTAATAAGTTATGGGTATCACGCTTAATGCTTTCTTTATCGCACAGAACACGAGCTAAGTAGGGTATGTTTGAGTTTTTGTACTTGCTAGTGTGAGCATAATTTTCTATATCGGCTTCTGGTTTTGCTTGATGAGATGCAAGGGGAGAGTTGTGAATGAAGAGGTTGGTGTGAGTTAGATAAAATGGATTTAGCTCATTTCTCACATGAGTCCATGTGCTTGTCAACCAGAATATTAACAAGCTGGTTAAGTGGCACGTTGCTTACCCTGCTGACAACCTTTAACATCCTGCGTAATATGTTATAGTCTTTCTTCAGTAGCCAGGGAAAAACTAAAGAGGAACAATAGAGAATAATAGGCAGAATGCGAGAGTTAACGAATTGTAGGAGTAAGGGTTGGGTTACACCAGAATGTCTTAACTTCTTGATGTAGAAGGTAAGACGGAATATTTTCTTAGGAAGCGCCAAGATATGAGACGACCAGGAAAGATCGGCAGATAGAATGACGCCTAGGTATTTAATTTCTGACTTGGTTTCTATTTCAGTGCCATCTATGTTGCACACCTCGTGAGAGCCAACCAGTTTGTTTAGGTCGAAATTGACTGTTTGGCATTTGGAGGGGTCTAAGGTAAGACCGTTTTCCTTGGACCACTGGCTGATTTCTGACAGAAAGCCATTTAGTTTAGAGCAGTCACTTTGACATTTGACAGGCAAAGATACAGTCAGGTCGTCAGCATATTTGACAAAATTATTGTCATCTGAAGATGGTAAGTCATGTAGAAAGAAAGAAAGAAAAGTGGGGAGAGTACAGCACCCTGGGGGACACCAGCTTCAGTGAGCATTACAGAGGAGGATTTACCTTTGTATACGGTATACTGCATTCTGTTAGAGAAGTAGGAATGCAACCAGTTAGTGACCCAGGACTCAGGAGAGACTCATGTGTCATAGAGAGCTTATTTAGCAAGAGACATCTAGGTACAGAGTCGAAAGCAGAAGTGAAATCGAGAAAGGTGCAGCGGAGGTATTTGGCATCTTTATCTAATGATGAGACGATACGGTTGTGTAAGACGGCTGCAGCGTCTAAAGTGCTCCTACCCTGTCTATGGGCAAATTGTTTGGGATCTTCAAAGCTTTTAAGTTCAAGTTTAAGAAGTACTAGTTTTTCCACAAGCTTTAGAAACGGGGAAGTGATGACAACGGGTCTGAACTTTACGTTCTTCCTAATGCCAGGTTTAGGGACAGGGACTATTTTAATGTCTTTCCATGCAACGTTGTATGAAGTATGTATGCAAAAGTATGCATGCTGTTTCAGAAGGCTTATTTTAACTTTGTAGATACAACTTTGAATAAATTCTGTCTGCATATTGAGTGGCCAGTGTTGATTTATAGCACTGTTTATTGACACTCTTCACTGAACTGTCTGTTCTTATTTCCATGTTTGGATGGGTGTTTTTTCTGTAATACGGCTTATTTTTTATCTTTTAAAAAATTTGATCTCTATCTGTTGATTACTGATTCATTTGAATACCAACCAACCAGGGGTTTCTAGGACTAATTACCTGGCCCTCTTTGTAAAATTTCTACATTTTCCCAATCAAATTGACAGCCATATTAGTTGACTACACATGCATATTGATATGAAGCAGAATGCATGTTGCGTGTCATTTGCCACCTAGTTTATGTTTTTCGACTCGAACACACAGTTCATGTAATTTATTCTGTAGATGATTAGTGTTGATCTTCTCTCCTATTGCTTTTGAGTAGGTCTTTTGATCCGTATAAATATTGAATGTGAAGTGAATTTTCATCTAAAAATATTTTTCGTCAAGGTAAGACAGACCTTCATTACTCTGAAATCATTGCGAAAATCTGCTTCACTCAACATAGGGAACAAATTAACGCATTGTGTCTAACACTAATGTCAAGTCAGTTAATGCTTCTTTATGAACCGGAGACTTGATGCATTTTCAGGAGGCTGAAGACTTTGATCCACAGCTGTATTCACTCCTTACTGAGGATCATATAGCCGGCCGGAAGGGATGAGCAACAATGAATTCTTACGGTACAACCAACCAATCAAAAACTTATTCTCCAACCATTAAATATACTGAAGGAAATAGCTATGGATCGGTTGGATACACGCTGAGGAGACCATTAGGTGAAATCACGTGCCACGCCAACCTCTCAGGCTAAACACTAATAAGAATTGATGAGTTGAAGGTGTGCACGATGGTGACATGCGGATGATTATGTGGTGGTGAGGAAGAAATGAGAACTTATGGGCAATAATTTTTTTATTTTTTTATTTTGTTTAGAGCTTGATGCCACACCGTATTTTCAGTACAAGTATGGCATTTTCAGCATGGATATCGGTAGCCCAAATTTTGCAGGCCGACCATAGATATCGGGTGTGCGTTGGTAGGGGTTCGAACCCCGGACCATGTGCATGGTCGGCAAGAGTCCTAACCACTGGAGCCATTCACACAGGAGTGCAGACGACAGGATGAAGTGGAGATGTGCCCTGGCTGTCCTTGGAACCCAAGAGAATAATAATAGTTTGTGAATGGTTCCCATCCAGACATTAGTGAAAACAAAGAACATGGTTCAGTGAAGAGGCCTTTTTCAGCGAATTTATTCGCTTAGCTGTACAGTAAGATTTATATGCAATATCTTCATGAAGGAGGGTATTAACAAAAGTGATGAATTGTTCTCACTAACGTAATTGTTAATATTAGTCAATGCATAGGAGGGATTGAATCAGTTCATTAGGGTTGAGTAATAAGATGAACAATGTAGTGAATTAGTTGTAATCGCGATGCAGACAGAAACGAAGGAAAATATGCAATTATGTAAGAATCCTGGAGAAATACAAGAGTTAGGAGGAAAATACAAAAATAAAATTAACAGAAATTAACGAGGTTGTTACTATGATAGTAGAAGTGGTTGAATAAATTTCCTTTGTGTGCATAGCTCCTGTTTATCTAACCGAACAGCCAAAGATTCAGCAATCCGAAGGAGACAACAGCGTATTTATCGTCTATGGCAGGTCGTTCTCCAATTTTAAGATTACTTAGATTGAGGAGTCGTTTGCTGAGATAGAATGACCTATGTTGACAAAGTGTTCGATTATCCCACTCATTATAGAGCCAGTACTTCCTTTTCTCAGCCATGCAGGGTAGTGTTCTTGAACCCTTCTTTTAGACAGGATAAACGCTGAACGACCAATGTATCTGGCTCTACAGGTGGGAGTGGTCAGATGCCAGATTTTGTCTTTAATGCTTCTAAAGATCAGTGGACGACTGGCGACTACTATTCTTTGCGTTTCTGTGAAGAATTTCCGTCCCGAAATGTTGAAATTCTTCTCCTAAGGATATCGTAGGTCAAGTCTCCTTTGAAATCCAGATTCATGTTAAGTTTCTTTTTTGGAACAAGTGATATAACTTTTCGAAATATTTTATGTCAGATTAATTTAAGTACTTATAAGTAGATGAAAGCAATTCGCATAATTATTTCTAAAGATGTGTGTTTTCAGTTAGTTTGTAGAGGGTTTCATTTACTTCAGTTAGAGAACCATTGAAAACCAGGGAGTCTTGGAAAACTGTTTTGTCATAGCTTAGGGTACTTCAACATCCAAAAACTCACCAGGAATCCAACATTGAGTGAAGCCCATAGACAATTCAACCACTTGGACCAGAAATCAATTCCATAATGGATAAGATTTTATTTTGATAAATCACACAGTGTAGTACAGTTATATTAACTGATGACGTTTCGTGCACAAACTATTGCTCATAATCATATCAAGTTGATATGATTATGAGCAATAGTTTGTGCTCGAAACGGCATCAGTTAATATTACTGTATAACACTGTGTTATTTATCAAAATCTTATCTATAATGGAGTTATACTCTACCACAGTGCCCAAGTTTTATACTTATATCGACCAGAAATCAACTTTTGAATTCTCACTTTGTCAATTCGTGATATAAATATTGGTCACATGACCAGAAGATCTCATGTTCGATCATTCGTCCGGTTGTAGACACTCACTGTTGAAGAATCACAGTCAATGGTGAAACAGTTTCCCAGTGCTTCCTACTGGTTTTCAATGATCTCTAACTGATGTTAGTTGTTGACGAGACCTTACAATTGGAATCATTATTATTTTTGTTTGATTGGTTGGAGGATTTCATCATAAGCTGACATCAATTAGGGAACCACTGAAAAACCTGGGAGTACTGTTTCGCCCTAGTTTGAGACTCTTCATCATTACGCACTCACCGGGGTGCGTAGTAGCATACTATCTAACCAATCACTTGGTCTTGGGTTCGATTTCTGACCACTGACTCACTCCTAAACCTCGCTTAGCCGGTTGCACACTCTATAAAGAGGGAAGGCTGGGCATGAGACTGACAACTCCAATCTAAAATTATAAACACTGTTGCAATGAAACTTCATAACTGAAGCTTAAAGCCCTATTTTCCACTTCGATTGCAAAGAAATAAAACAAAATAAATGATTTCTCACTAGAATATATAGCCCCAACAACGCACTTTTATAGGCTTGCGTTGTCTAACCTGAAGATCCTGCATCCGATCTCTTCTGGTGTCATGTCTCAGCACCATTGAAGAGTCAACTATTAGCACGAAGTAGCTGTCTGCCTCTCAACGATTCTCAAACAAATGGGTCAGTTCTTAATCTGATAATAATAATTATTATAATAGCTTAATTCTGAACATGTTTATATACAGTAGAGAACTTTCAGCAAGCTTTTATCTACTCCATTATAAAGAATCTTCAAGTATAAAACAGTGACTTACAGAATACCTTTGTTCGACACAATTTCATTCTCTCCTCAACATGCTGCGATGCCCTCACCAAGTATTCGTACCTTTACAGCAGGACAAGTATTATGTTGAAATTCACTAAAGCAGTGCATGTTGGTATAGATTATTGTTCTTTAGTTACTTAAAACAAGGCGCTTTGAAGTTTCGGTAGTGATGGGATCAAACAAAGTATGACTGAGTAAATTTGAGGTTCTACCTCAAATTCGTCGACTTTGAAAAGGCGTTTGACAACGCTGACCGCGAAGCAATTTGAAAACTACTCTCAACACCACATAGTAGAATGCCACAAACCTTTATCAACCTCTTTCAGTAGATATATAACAATGCCACATGTTAGGTGATCCACAAAAGAAGATAAGAGTAAGAAAAGGCTGCCTACCATTATCGGCGATGATATTCCTGATTACGGTTGGCTGGATTGTACGGAAGACGCTACTTGGAGAGAGGGAATACAACATTACTGTGGACCGATACGAAGACTTTACAAGGTCGGCATTACTGATGGACAATTTATGTCTAATTTAACACAACCGATATAAGAATAGAACTTGAGCATTGTGGTAGAGTATAATACCACTGTGAAGGAATTAAATCTGGTAAAGTTTCACAATGTTGAACAGTCATATTTACTGATAAACCTATAATAGTAATTTCACTAACTCGAAGACACACAGGCGAAAACCAACAATTTGGGAAAAGAGACTGGTAGCGAAGACAGAACTTCAAGTAAACAGAGAGAAAACGGATGTGACTAAGATAACCGACCAACCAAACAACAACAAGCACCAATCACTATCAGTGGAATGAATCTGAAAGAGATCACTTCTCTCACTTAGCTAGGAAGCTTCGTTTCAAATACAGTCAGAGGCACTAATGAGAATATCCAAGCCACTCAGGATCGAAAATCCAAGTCAGACCTTCACTAATCTGCAGTCTGTGTGGAAATCTGCTGAACTCAACATGTAGGACGAAATTCGAATTTTCAACACCAATGTTAAGTCAGTTAGTCAGTTCTTGAATATGAGTCAGGAACTTGATGCATCACGAGAAGCATCTCAAATGGGTTACTTGAGACTTTTATCAACAGCTGGCTGCATATTGGAGATCAAATGGCTGGCCAGAGAGATTTAGCCAGAAGAGACTGTGGGGACGAACTAGGCAAGAACCTGTTGGTCAACAAATATGTAGCATAAAATGGGGATGGATGGATTGGACACACGCTGAGGACAGCGTGGAGTGACATCGCACGCCAGACCCTCTAGCAGGACCTGAATGGGAGATTACGAGTTGGTCGTGTGTGTGGTGGTGACATGGAGGAGATTGTGTGAGGAGTAGACGAAAGCCTTGGGCAATCGTGCAGCCCTCTAATACGGACTTCAGAGAACGGAACAAAATGGAGATGTGCTCCGGGTGAAGCCCATTTTTCCACTCGGAGCTTAAGGAAATGATGATATGAAATTTGAGTTATTGTGCCCCATGGAAAGTTAGGATAGTCCAGTGATATTAGCAGGGCACCACTGGTAGAGAAAAAATATTTATTTGTAAGATTGTGATAAATTCGCCTAATAAATCGCGGATCTGTGTTATAGGACCTCAAAGGCATACGTCCATTACACATCACACTCAGCTATCACTCCTCCAACTGCCAGAAAGACTACATATTCAAGCTTTCATTTTACTTCGCGGCATGTGATGTTCTCTATATTACCCTCATAGCCACGTCTGAATCAGCTGAAACTCGAAGGCCTGTAATGTCTCCTTAACCCCATCGTATGTCCAATCCATCCATTTCCTTCTGCATATTTTTTGGTTGGACACTAGGTTGTTGGCAAGGGACTCTAGTCCCTTGTTACTTGCTAATTCTTTCTGGTTAGTCGGCGTCTGAACTTCAGTATTGCGGTAGTAAAGGCAGCTAGCTGTTGATGAAATTCTTCAATAACCTGTTTGAAATACTTTTGATGACGCACAGTAGTTCTACATTTTTATTGGCCAACAACACACTTGATATAATTTTGAAGTGTGACCACACCCACAGTGACTCGTATTGATGGAATACGACAGAAGAGATTTGTAACCCACGATGAGGATGCAAATCAGTTTTTAGTGTACTACAATACTTCTCAGCTTCATGTGCATCGACATTTCCTTATTCAGCTTGACAACATTTTCAGTCCGTTATATCACACTCTTATATTAAGTAAGACATTTCTTTTTGACAATAGATGGGTCTATCTAGTTCAGGTAAACTACTGGTATGGTCGACTCCAAACCATTGAAACGATATTCCAGTGTTTTAAAAGATCCCTTCGACCTTACAGCTTAGAGTGGCTTGGGGGGGGGGGTTAAGACTTGTAGTTCAGACGTATGATTTAATGTGTAGTTGTAGTACTCTCTGAGCAGCTGGGCGGGCAGTGTTCATTTCTGTTTTGAAGCAGCATGCATTCATTGTCCGCCTTCTATGACAAAAGCATCTCTTCAGTGCTGATTTGTATTCATGGATGCGTAAATGAAAGAGGTGTCAACTTTCTAGTAAGCATAGTATTATCTGGAATTGATGCAATCTGTTTTATCGTTTGTGACGTATACTGCTAATTGGTTGGTACGGATGGGCAGTTGGATAGCACTCAATAACACTGACCAGTAGGGCGTGCTGGACAACCAGATCTTTTGCCATTCACCTTCAATTCGATGTCCGGCCTCTCGCGTGATGTCACTGAACAGTCTCCTCAATGCCTTTGTTCATTCCCTCCATGTCGATTTTTTCGGCATATTTTTTGGGAGATAGGCTCTTAGCTGATTCACTGCCAGAGTTCATTGTCCCTTGTTTATCTTTTCTGGCCATCTGATCTTCAGAATCAAGACATAGAAGGCGTCTGTTGATAAAAGTCTACAGTAAGTAGCCTGTTCTAATTGCTTTACGTGAAGCATGAGCTAAGTCCCTGAACCATAGAGAAGAGCTGACTGACTCGACATCAGTGTTTAAAATCCGAATTTTTTTCTTAATGCTGTGTGCAGCACATTTGCGTACCAGTTTCAGAGTAATGGTGGTCTGTTTTGTTTTTCCGACACCACCTTGGCCGGCTTTTACACCCTTATCTGCGCCACCATCTGTAGTTGAGACGATACTCTCTGGGTCAGGTAAGTAAGGGAGGGGATTTCGTCTAAATTTCTTCTGCTGACAGTGATTGATGCTTGTTGGAGTTGTTGGTCGTCAGATGTCTTTGTTACCTCAGCCTTCTCTTTGTTAACTTGAAAGGTAGGGCCTGCTCTACCTCTTCTGTCAACTTGTTGGTGGTTTTCGCCTGTATATCTTCTTCGAGTTTTCGTGACACTAGGCATAAATCATCCACACGCGAAGTCCAGACATTCTAGAATCTTTTGTTTGATCCAACTTATATCTGTCGTTTTACACTCCGTAGTCTACTGTTGGATTCATTTCTCCACTTCAAAGACCTCTCTAAACTTTGGTTAATCAATATAAAACTATGTTACACACAAAATCTGGAATTTTTACCAACCAGCACCCTGATATGATGATTATCAGCAAAGATAAATTGTACTAGAAACCTGGTCACTCGCTCACCCATTCAATCACAGTGTGTTTTTATCAAATAAAATTATTCCATAGTGGTTTTCAAGCTACTCACATCAAAAAACCAGTAGTATATGGCATCACACTACATTTGGTTGCTTTCTTTATTGCCATATATGGTATGTCCAGCAAATAAAGCACATTTTCGTGATCTGAATATTTTTAGATAGTGAAAATTCCCATTTAGAAGACAAAAAGAATGTTTGGCTAGTACAACTATATGTACACACAAAAGTATTCAAAGATTAATTATTATTGACAACAACGTTAATGTACCATTTTTCCTAAATAACATCGAGTTGTTAAGGGGATCAACAGAATTACAGTTGAACTGCTCCTGTGGAGCCAGCTAGTTATACTGTGCTCACACTTAGGCATATTTATCATCGGATGTCTGAAAATCCTCATCCTGCATAGTGGTTGAGGAATAGGACAAGCAAAGTCTATTCTCAGCCGTCTCTGTGATTTGGTTCTCATCTGTTGTAGATATTGAAAAGATAAAGCTGATGTTAGTTGACAAGTCATTTAAAGTTATCTATTCACTGTATCCGAAAGGTCAATATTAATTTTGCCTTTCGAGCTGTCCGTCTTATACACAGAACTATAGTATTTCGAAGATAAATCTATTTTTTCTTATGAGTTCTTGTTATGATGGAGTGTTACTGTTTTTGTGGTTGTTGTCTATCTTGACTGCAATGTGTCTACAGACTAGACACTCTCACCAACTGATCATCTGAAAATATTCCCCACCCACACTGAGATAGACGACACAGAAGTCAGCCTAAACCACGAGAAGAGCAACCTTCGTCATTTCAAAATCCCGGGTATAAATCGTTTACACATCAATGGAAATTTACACCATAAATAGATAATCAATGCCTGACCGAATACGTGACTTTGAACATCTTCAGAAGTCAATCAAAAACTGTTCAGTTAGGTATTCACGTCAGTGCATCCACCAATCATGACTTCACGGTTAACAACGAAAGTTGTCCGTTCTGACACCTCCCCTTTTCACTTAGTTCTTAGTTTAGGGTGCACCTAAAGATGGTTCGCAAGTCTGCGTAACTTCTGCGATCTTCGTAGTACTGGCAGCTGTTTTTCAACTGGTTTTTTATAATTGTTTTATGCATAGGATATCCACGTTTGTTGGTATCATCAAAACCTTGTTTACTGATGAAGTTTATATGTCTTCATCACAGTAGTCCTCTGACCTTCACTTTGTTTGTCAGTGTACCCGTTACTCCTGTGGTCCACACGGACTCACCAACAGAGAAGTGTCTGAGTTTTTCCCTATAACGCTTATTGTATTCAGCAGAGAGACCGTTTTCAACGAATTTAATGTATTATTCTTCCATCTCTTCGCATTTCTTGATTTTCCCTGTTTTAGTCTTGGACATATACCATCCATCGAAATACGAATTTTAAGTCCTTATATACGTTTAGTGGGTGACAGTCTGCTGGCAGTCGATGGATTCGGTATTGACCGATAATCCTGAAGGGAAGTTTGAAGTTCTTGTTTCAACGTCCGTTCCTTTTAGAATGGTTCTTTTGAGTGTATTAACGAAGCATTCTGCCCGACCATTCGACTGTAGATGATACGATGGAAATCGGACGTGCTGAATTCTATTTTCCTGGCAGTACTGCTGGAAGTGACTTGACTCGGTTACAATTATATCAGGTAGTACAAAACGGCAGAATGCTTCTCTAAGTTTTCAAATAGTAGTTGTTGCAGAATCATTCTCCGTAATAAAAACTTCTGGCCATTTTGAAAATGCATCAGTGATTACCAGTAATTGTTCCCCATGGGATGGGCCAGTAAAATCAGTATGAACTTTTACTAACGCACCTTCTGGGATAGACCATAATTCCAGTTCTACTTTCACTGGTAGCTTAGCAGCTTCTGCACACATGCCACAAAGCCGGGTTATGTGTTCCAATTCACTATCTAAATTTGGCCAGTACGCATAGCTGTGAGAGACTGCCTTCATTCTAGGGATCCCTTCTACATATAATAGCTGAAGCCGTCGGAATCCGCCTTAAGAAACTTAACCTGTGTGTACGTGTGTTCAGAAGGAGTCTGTTCAAAAGCTTTCCCCACCTTGATCATCATTGCTCGACAGTAATAATCTGAAAATTTCCCCTTCCTTCTAGGCCTTTTACAAGCTATTATTGTTGTAGTCTGAACTACACGTCAGACCATGGAAACAAACCGACAAAAATTCTGTTTTCGACAAAGTAACACTATGTGAAATTTGATAACATAGAACTTAATGTTGCAAAACAGAAATGATTTAGAATGACAAGCGGAACAAGTGAAATTATACCGGGGACAGTTCAAAGTGAGAATAGTAACACTAACAGTTGACGCAACCTCGCCTAGATTACTAGCTCACTAGTATTCTAGCCGGTCCCAAGCCCGGATAAAGAGGGAGGGTTGGGGCGTGGTGCTAGCAACTCCACCCCCAAAACTTAACCAAATTGCTACTAAAACTTCAACGCACAAATAGTGACCTTATTTTTCGCTGGAATCGGGGAAGTGAAATGACGCGGGCTGGTGAAAGCCTTCGGGAAGCCAGTCAGCCGATGTGCCTTCTTTCGATGAAAGCGAAAATAAGGATGGGGACGTGGAATGTTCGTACAATGTACGAAGCTGGGAAGGCTGCTCAGGTAGCCGCAGAAATGAGGAGATATAGAATAGAAGTGTTGGGAATCTGCGAGAGCAGATGGAACGGATGTGGAAGGAGCCAACTATCAACTGGAGAGACAATAATCTACTCCGGTCACCCAGAGGACAATCACGAGCACACCGAGGGAGTAGCCATCATGATGTCACCAACAGCGGCTAAAGCTCTCATGCAGTGGGAACCAATCTCCTCCAGGATAATGACAGCCAGGTTCAATTCAAAAGGAAAGAAGGTTACAATCATTCAGTGCTACGCGCCTACAAACGCCTCAGAACATGAGAAGAAGGAGGATTTCTACAGTCAACTACAAACAGTAATGGACAACGTCCCAAAGGGCGATATCAAAATCCTGATGGGCGACATGAATGCGAAACTGGGAGGAGACAATACAGGAAGAGAACTCACCATGGGTCGTGAGGCCCTCGGTGAAATGAACGAAAATGGTGAACTCTTCTCAGACTTCTGCGCCTTCAATGATTTGGTGATTGGTGGCAGTGTGTTCAAACACAGGGATATACACAAAGCAACATGGATTTCACCAGATGGACACACCAAAAACCAGATAGACTTCATTTCAATCTCAAGGAAGTGGAGACGGAGCCTACTGGACACAAGATCGAGGAGAGGAGCAGATGTGGGTTCAGACCACTATCTAGTACAAGGGACTTTCAAGGTGAAGCTGAAAGCCTCGAGGATACCTGGGGATAGGCCACAATGCAAGTTCAACACTCACAAACTGAAGGACACAATCACACAGGACATTTTCACTGCAACTGTCAGAGCAAAGCAGGAAACACTACGTGGCACCACTGAGGAATCATCCGTGGAAGACCATTGGAACTCTCTGAAGGTAATTTTCAACGAAACGTGCTCAACGGTTTTAGGAAGAAAGAAGAAACAAGACAAGGAATGGCTCTCAACAGACACTTGGAAACTAATAGAGGAGAGGAGAAAAGTGAAAGAGAAAATGATTCAATGCAAAGATGGACAAGAGAAAGAGACGCTGAACTCAACTTACACAGCACTGGACAAAGAAGTGAAGAAGAGTGCCAGGAAGGACAAAAGACAATTCTACGACAACCTGGCTACTGAAGCTGAGAAGGCAGCAGGTAAAAGTGACCTGAGGACACTATATCAGATAACCAAGTCTCTATCCGGGAAGAGATCAACACAAGTGAAACCTATAAAAGACAACCAAGGGAACCCAATTACCAAAGAAGAAAGACAGATTAAACAATGGGCGGACCACTTCAAAGGACTCTTGAACCGACCACCACCTACAACCCGTCCAGTAATACCAACAACAGCACGTACACAACTGCAAGTTGACACCAATCCTCCAACGAAAACTGAAGTCATGAATGCAATCAAGCTTCTGAAAGCTGGAAAAGCAGCTGGACCAGATGGAATACCCCCGGAAGCACTGAAAGCGGACCCAGAAACGACGGCAGATATGCTGACCCCATTATTGCAAAAGATCTGGAAAGAGGGAAAGGTGCCTACTGACTGGAGGAAAGGTTACCTGGTGAAACTACCAAAGAAGGGCGACCTGGGACTCTGCAAGAACTGGCGAGGAATCATGCTCCTGTCGACGCCAAGTAAAATCCTGAGTCACATCATCCTGGAGAGAATCAAGGACGCGCTGGATACAGAACTCCGACCAGAACAAGCTGGATTCAGGAAAGGCAAATCATGTTCTGACCAAATTGCAACTCTACGCATTATCATCGAACAAAGCATGGAATGGCAATCAAATCTCTACCTCAACTTCATAGACTTTGAGAAGGCCTTCGACAGCGTTGACCGCGAAGTAATTTGGAAACTACTCGAGTACTACGGCGTACCGCAAATATTCATCAACCTTATTCAACAACTGTACGACAACGGCACATGTCAAGTGATCTACAACGGAAAACTCAGCGAAGCGTTTGGAGTAAACACAGGAATCAGACAAGGGTGCTCATTATCACCAATGATATTCCTAATTGTGGTGGACTGGATTATGCGTCAGACAGTGGGAAACGAGAAGACAGGGATATCCTGGACCGACGTGAAGAACCTAGAAGACCTGGATTTTGCGGATGATTTATGTTTGATGTCACACAAAATCGAAGACTTACAAGCGAAAACCGACAAGCTGGTCGAAGAAGCAGCAAAGACAGGACTCCAGGTGAACATAGACAAGACGGAGGTTATGATAATAACCAACCAACAACAGCAGCAACATCCAGTGCCAATCACCATCAACGGGAGGGATTTGAAAGAGGTTACTTCTTTCACTTATCTGGGGAGCATTGTCTCAACCACAGGAGGAACGGACGAGGATGTCAAATCGAGAATCGGGAAGGCGAGAAACACATTCATCAACCTGAAACCAATCTGGAAATCTTCGTCACTCACCATCAACAACAAAATTCGGATCTTCAATACAAACGTCAAGTCAATTTTGCTTTACGGATCAGAAACTTGGCGGGTCACCAAGAATATTTTCAACAGGTTGCAGACCTTTATCAACAACTGTCTTCGCTCCATACTGAAGATTAGATGGCCAGAAAGAATCACAAACAAGAAGCTATGGGAACAAACGAAACAGGAACCAATCGCCCAACAAATATGCAGGAGGAAGTGGAGATGGATTGGACACTCGCTGAGGAGGCCGTTGAGTGACATCGCGCGTCAGGCCCTCGAGTGGAACCCGAAAGGGAAGCGGCGAGTGGGACGTCCAAGGGTGACATGGAGGAGATCGTGTGAGGAGGAGATGAAACAGTATGGAATAACATGGACGCAAGTGAAAAGAACAGCAGAAGACAGAAGCAAGTGGAGACGTGCAGTTGAAGCCCTATGTTCCACTAGGAACCCAAGGGAACAATAATAATAATAAAATAACAGTTGACGCAATAAAGGAAGAGTATACAAACTGAATAGACAAGACGAAAAAATTGGTAGAACCAAAATATGATTAGGGATTGCCATCCTTTAGCATAGAGAGATTAGGATCATGAAAGTTGGAGGGGTTAAACGAACTTTTTTGTATACAGAGATTTGGCTATTCTGTTTCGATAGCCAAATCTTCAGCAATGCAGATGAGTCGGGTAAGTAGTGATTTGGGCAAATTACTTTTCGCCTTGTAGATGACTTTAAAGGCGGAGGCTATAGAGATAGGGTGATCATTATCGACCAGATGTTCAATGATTGCGCTTCTTATTGCTCCACTTCCACATCTTCGTAAACATGCAGGATAGTGTTCTTCCACCCTCTTGTACAAAACTCGAGTCGAATGACCAATATACCTAGCTCCACACGAGCAGATGAATTGATAAACGCACATAGGATTGGTCAATTACGGGATCTTGTACTTCAGGTTAATGAACAGTACTGGTCGACTGGTAAAGGGTATTCTCAAAGATACAGCGGGGAATGTTCTTTTCAGGGACTGTGAAATCCTTCCTTTCATGATATTGGAAGCTGCGTCGCCTTTGAATTCCAAGCTCATGTGCGGTATTTTCTTGAGTACGGTTGATAAATCACATTTCATAGGATTTGACTGTACATTCTTGTCTAGAAAACGTGGTGGAAATCCACTGTTAATTGTCTAACA
Organism: Trichobilharzia szidati; assembly: GCA_944472155.2. Classification (NCBI taxonomy): domain Eukaryota; kingdom Metazoa; phylum Platyhelminthes; class Trematoda; order Strigeidida; family Schistosomatidae; genus Trichobilharzia; species Trichobilharzia szidati. The sequence continues at coordinate 155,073,126 of OX235279.1, read as the reverse complement.
TTTAGAGGGATTTAACGTAAGACCATCTAGCTTGGACCAATGGTTGATGTCCGACGGAAAGCCATTCATTTTGGAACAGCTAGATCTGAAAGTAACTGGGAACTGGACACTCAGATCATCAGCATAATTTACAAAGTCCTGTTCATGTGCATCCAGGGCTATGTGTTAGAAAGAAACAGGTTCATCCTCTACGTTTACCATGGATCTAGTTGACTTTGATGCCTTAGTGGTCATTCTTTTTTCACCCCTTCATGTTTTTCCTATATTTAGTTACGAAAAACTGTTATTTCATTTTGTTTCTATGCATATCTTGGTCACTCTTGTCTTTATTAAAAACTGTTTCACATAATTTTTTTCCTTCACGTTCCCCAGTGGAACATAGGGCTTCAAGCTAGTGGCTTGAAGTTTCTGTAGCAGTGTTTATTTTGCAGGATGGGGTTGCTAACCTCATGCCCAACCTTTCCTCTTCACCAGCATTATTTCTGGCTCGGCGAGGTAAAGGAGTGCGTCGGCCGGGGATCGAACCCCGGACCATGTGCATGGTCGGCGAGCGTCCTAACCGCTATGCCACCGACGCATTTAAACATTATCAGGGTGAGGCGCATGCAAATAACACACAGCCTTCTTCAAACCTTGCACACAACCATTAGGTCGCGTACTATCCCATCGCCCTTGGCAGATCTGGCAACAAAAGTCACGAGAACACCATCAGAGCATATGACAGGTTAGGTACCCCGTTTCACATATTGCTCGACTATTTTTCTAATCTTATGCAATTTTGTTTCTATGCCCCCTGTGATCAATATTCACTCAAACCTTCAAACCGTCATTATATCAAGTTGAAAATTATCTCCTGTAAATCTCACCTTCATTAATATGTAAAATGCAGCAGTAACTGTGACTACGTGATCTTGTGTATGAAAACATGTGACTGTACAACTACCTATTGAGGATGAAATCACCGTAAAGATAGACATCTGTTTGTTAGACTTCTTCTTTTTCCTCAAAATTTAAGCCTAACCTAAAGTCATTAGGAAATGAGAGCCATGGATTTCATTACAAGCTTCACTCGGTCGACTTCGAATCTCAAAGTAAGCGAGATGACTTCCTTCAACATGGTTGCAGTGGGTATACGCCTATCACATTGACTGAGAGACACGCTGCCTGCCTGAAAATCTGACAGTATGTCTCAATGTCAGGCTGGCTGGTTGCCTGAATGCCGGATAGAAGACAGAATTAATGCCTGAATGAGCTCATGACTGCTGCCTACAAGTCTGTTTGCCTGGTCATTAACTGCAAGCACATAAGCCAGCATGGTCAAGGTGTGCTTCGTGCCGATTGTCTCCAATCATCAATGCATGACAAGAATTCATAGTGAAGCATGATGACAAGCCAGGAATTTCGGTGCTGGCCACATTACAAGCTTGTCGTCTAATCGAGTTAATTCAGTCTGCACCAAACTGAAGACTAGACACGCACATGATATTTGTTACTTTCTTCCTAGTGTCCAATCAAAGTATCCATTACAGTCCTACAGGAGGTGAATGGCGAGCTCGAATAGCTGACTGGTGACTCACGTCTCTGACTGACAGCAGCACTGCTTCAAAAAGGTCGGCTTCGAATCTCAAAGTAAGCGAGATGACTTCCTTCAACATGGTTGCAGTGGGTATACGCCTATCACATTGACTGAGAGACACGCTGCCTGCCTGAAAATCTGACAGTATGTCTCAATGTCAGGCTGGCTGGTTGCCTGAATGCCGGATAGAAGACAGAATTAATGCCTGAATGAGCTCATGACTGCTGCCTACAAGTCTGTTTGCCTGGTTATTAACTGCAAGCACATAACCCAGCATGGTCAAGGTGTGCTTCGTGCCGATTGTCTCCAATCATCAATGCATGACAAGAATTCATAGTGAAGCATGATGACAAGCCAGGAATTTCGGTGCTGGCCACACTACAAGCTTGTCGTCTAATCGAGTTAATTCAGTCTGCACCAAACTGAAGACTAGACACGCACATGATATTTGTTACTTTCTTCCTAGTGTCCAATCAAAGTATCCATTACAGTCCTACAGGAGGTGAATGGCGAGCTCGAATAGCTCACTGGTGACTCACGTCTCTGACTGACAGCAGCACTGCTTCAAAAAGGTCGGCTTCGAATCTCAAAGTAAGCGAGATGACTTCCTTCAACATGGTTGCAGTGGATATACGCCTTGCTGGTTGGCTGACTGACTGATAGGTTAGTGCCAACAAGCACATAAACTAGTTGGATCAAGGTTCGCATTGTGCCAACTGCCTCCAACCGTATACCACCTGACTTTGTTAAAAATAATTTTATTTGCTCACCCCCTTTTCCAAGATCTATACATTCTATGAAGCGTTTCATATATGGCATAACATTCTTTATCGTCTGATACTGAGCTGTCATTACAAATTAAAAACATCTAACAGTATTTCACATTATTATTAGTGGCATTATTAGTGTTTTAAGTACTCTCGCTGATTGTTTAAATTTCCCCTCGTGAAGTCGACACTAGAGTAGTTAATAATTTATTCCTTGAAAAGAGTCTATCTCTTCGCTGAATCACTTGTGTTCTTCATGTTTAATTTCACACAAACTCGAAGATCTATGAGGGAAAACCATGAACAAGTCGGCAGAAGAGGTTAACAGTGATGACAGCAGATCGAGTGAACATAGTGAAGAGAGAGGGGATGAAGTTATCCGATGTCCTGACGAACACCAAGCACCAGTCACTATCGACAGAAGAAATTTGAAGATGGTCTCTTCTATCACTAATTTGAGTAGCATCGTTTCGACTACACATGGCTGTACAGATGAGGATGTCGAAGCCAGTAACATTCGGAAAACCAAGAAATACCTTCATTAATTTAATTCAGTTTGGACTCTTCCGTTGTTAGATTGAACTGAAGTGCTCGGCCTCAGGTTGACATGTCGGCAGCTTGTGTAGATGCTTCAATGATGTCCGACTATTTAAGTTGAAGTAATTTGGTGGATGATGACTACAAGTGGAATCCAGGATGCACATTTCGTCCCTTTGTGACTCGTCACCTGTACGTACATGTATTCGGTCCAATCAATCAAAGCAAAAGTGCAAACTGAATTAAATAACTACTGATACACCCATTGCATAAGAAAGAGGTGGCTTTCGTTGCCCAAGTGGTCTAGTTGGATAAGGCTTTGGCGTTTGAAAATATGTGTACTGGATCCGAGCCTAAATGGGAGCATCATCATTCACTGGGGAATGCAGGTAAATCCAGTTGACGAGTCTAAAATAAGATGAAATGCGCATCATGGATTCAACTGCTAGTTACCAGCCTCCAATTTACATCAAGACCTTCATTAATCTGAAATTTCTGTGGAAATCTGCTGCACCTAGCACAAAGAACAAGATTAGCATTTTCAACACAAATATAAAGTCAGTAAGTGATTTTCTGTGGCTCAGAAATTTAGCGCACGTGTCCATCACAAAGTCCGAGAGTGTTATACGGTATTATTTATCAAATAAATTTACTTCATGATGAAATTATGCACTACCACATTGCCTAGGTTCTATTCTTGGCATGCTTGTCAACTAAGGCATTTCAAACATGCTGCATACATTTATCAACATTTTCCTTCGCTACCTCGACAGTGAAGATCAGATGGCCGGCCAGAAAGGATAAGCAACAAGGGACTCTAGCGGGCAACATATCAGGCAAGAGTAGTTAGCCTGTGTCATACATAAGATTGGGAAAGGACAAACTGGTCTTGATTTTGGGTTGACAGGGAGGAGGAAATGTGGGTAATCATGGAGTCAGCTGCAGAAGAAACATCACAGAAAAGGGAGGAATGTAGTGATGTGCTGTTCAGCTGAAGCCCTATGTCTCACTCAGAACCATAAGGGAATAGTAATAATAATAAATGTTAAAATAGACACTTTCAAGAGTTGGTTTGTAAGGATTGTCAAATTATTGAAAAACATATAATCTTTTTCATTGCCCTAATTCATCTATCAGTTCACATAGATGTTTTTTTGTGTCGATGATGAAAGAACTTCTTTTGTTTGTGATTTCACAAAAATATTTAATCGACTTTCTGTGTGCAGAGGAAAATTTTGTGTAGAGAAGAGGGAATGTAGATAAGAAAAGGAGACTGATAGAAATGGTAATAATAATAATATGGATACTAACATACTTATCATTTACCTGCCCACCTGACCCTCTGCCTTCCTACCTAACCACTTATGCTTATTTGGATGTCTTCGTACAAGCGTGGGTGTGTCTATCGATTTGTGTATGTGCACATCATTCAGGACAAATCAATAAATTTTAAAAGAAAACACACACTTGTATACTAGGCACTTTATATGAAGGTCGAATGGAGTGTGATAAAAAAAATGGGGGGAAGAGAGGATGGAAGGAAAGACGAAAATAAGCCTGAAATTGTTTGTTTTTTTCATGGTGTAATTATTGACTGTGTATGTGTCTATGTATGTGCACCACTTCTATTGACCAATCAAAAAGTAAAGTTCCATCTATCCCACTGAAATATTTATCCATAATGTTTTTATAATGAAAGCCATATATGGACATTTTTTGGTTTTCATGAAATGAACCTTTGGAAAGCATAGATATATAAATAAGAGGTAAATCAAGGGTAAACATTACAAGCGACTTTTCGTTGACGTGCTATTACACTCACCTAATTTACTTCATAATCAACAACCATGTCCGACGAAGAAGTTCAGGCCCTTGTTGTAGACAATGGTTCCGGTATGTGTAAAGCTGGTTTCGCTGGTGACGATGCACCAAGAGCTGTATTCCCTTCAATTGTTGGACGTCCTCGTCATCAGGTAAGCGACTGTTTAATTTATACTATTTTATTTTAATGAATATCTATACCCAATGCCCAATTTTCAACTGTAAGTGAGTGACATATATTTTATGTTATGTCTATAATACCTGATGCACTGTTGAGTAGTGTTCAACAGTGACCAGTACTTCTATCTATGCTACAAGTATATTGGAGGATTTAGGTTTGTTGATTGGCTGATGATAGAAACAGGCTTTGAGCCTGTGTTCGTTAATAATTCTTTTCTAATCCTGTACTAAGTAATTATCTATGCCAGTCTAGTCCCTGCTTCTTGAAGTTGGTTCCAACAGTTTGTGACTCGGTAGAATAACCAGTCAGTACTGCAAAAGCAATTCAACTCTTCTCTTGGCTTTTGAACTCTCGTTGTATGCCGTCTGAGATGTTCTTAACCATCAAGAGGGAACTAGAAAAGTTGTTTCATAGAATTATACGCATTGTAACAAGATTACTCCCTTCTCTCTCTCTACCTACTACGGTATAATTAGGAGAACAGATTTTAACTGTTAGGAGACTAGTCATACCAGACGGGAATCACACATGTGATATATAGGTTCCTCTTAAGACAAGAAGGGAAGGCTGTCCAGGTACAGTTTTGTTAGTTTCGACCTCATCAGAGATTTCAACTCCACAGACACTGAAGTGGTGAAGATGTTTCTTACCTGTAATTGCTTCTATTTGATTTGTGCAGCCAAACTAATAATCGTTGCCTTGCCTATCTCATTCTCCTTGTTCCACAGGGTGTCATGGTTGGTATGGGTCAGAAAGACAGTTATGTCGGTGATGAAGCTCAATCGAAACGTGGTATTCTCACCTTGAAGTATCCCATTGAACACGGTATTGTCACCAATTGGGATGATATGGAGAAGATTTGGCATCATACATTCTACAACGAATTACGTGTCGCCCCTGAGGAACATCCTGTCCTTTTGACTGAGGCTCCATTGAATCCGAAAGCCAATCGTGAGAAGATGACACAAATTATGTTCGAGACATTCAATACACCAGCGATGTATGTGGGTATTCAAGCTGTCCTGTCATTGTATGCCTCCGGTCGTACAACTGGTATTGTGTTGGACTCTGGTGATGGTGTCACTCACACTGTGCCAATCTACGAAGGTTATGCTCTTCCACACGCTATCCTACGTTTGGATCTTGCTGGTCGTGATTTGACTGACTACCTGATGAAGATTTTGACTGAACGTGGTTACAGCTTCACAACAACCGCCGAGAGAGAAATCGTTCGTGATATCAAGGAGAAGCTGTGCTATGTCGCCTTGGACTTTGAACAAGAGATGGCCACCGCTGCATCAAGCTCATCTTTGGAGAAGAGTTATGAATTGCCCGATGGTCAGGTCATCACCATTGGTAATGAACGATTCCGTTGTCCTGAGGCATTGTTCCAACCAAGTTTCTTGGGTATGGAATCTGCTGGTGTCCACGAGACCACCTTCAACTCGATCATGAAATGTGACGTTGATATTCGTAAAGATTTGTATGCGAACACTGTGTTGTCTGGTGGTACAACCATGTTCCCTGGTATTGCTGATCGTATGCAGAAAGAGATCACCGCCTTGGCGCCAAGTACAATGAAGATTAAGATTGTTGCTCCACCTGAGAGGAAATACTCCGTCTGGATTGGTGGTTCTATTCTCGCCTCACTGTCCACTTTCCAACAGATGTGGATCTCGAAACAAGAATATGATGAATCTGGTCCAGGTATTGTTCATCGTAAATGCTTCTAAAGCAACTCTCTAACAACATTCTATATATCATGAATATGCCTTATTGACATCGTGCATTTACCTTAACAGTCTTCTCATCTTATGAGAACTGATATTATTGCTAATGCTATTATTATTATCACTATTCAAAATTCTTTTAGTCTGACATCTTTATATTTCCAACTTAGACAATGATAACTTAAGGTGAACTGGAGTGTTTCTATTCTTCTTTGTTTCTCTTCGATATCCCCGCCCCCGATCCTTATCACTCTTCTTTCTAGGCGGTTTTCAAAAGAAATGTGAAGGATATATACTTCTAGCTATTTAAAATTCATAAATATTTATTTGCTGATTTCAGTGTTCAACTTTTGTTTTAATTCGATATTGGGTCGTATTTTAATGGCGTATTAGCTGTGTATTCAGTGGGCTAGGGATAAAAGTTACTGCATAAGATAGGTAAACGTAGGTATAAATGTTTCAGGTATATGGTTGCGTTGTGCTCTGATCAGTTGGGTAGTTTAATTGCGGAAATCTCAGCGTGTATAGAAAAGGTTCGTGTGCCATTCTCCTATCAACATCTCTGTAGCATAGGTGTGACTGGTGTTCTGCTGACTATCGATTAAATGACGAGCGTGAACTGCCAGGCTACAATTATGCCTGTCCCCTTTATGAATCCGAGTGAGTAATGCTTATTGAAATGTATGTGGAAAGGCTAGTTGTCTTTGACCACTTATGTTCGCGTTATTACTTCTGTGTTAGTTAAGTGGTTTACTCTGGTGAGTGGTTTTCAGATGGTTGGTTAAGTGTAGAGTGGCTATGTGGTAAGGGACGTGAGTTAATCGGTGGTATGGTTAGGACACGTCGCACGTGCCCAGCCAATTGTCGGCTCCCTCGATGAGCAATGTTAACTACTCTGAATACTAGCAAGGGATACCGAACAGCTGTTTTGTCAGCCTAATTTGGTCATCCGGGGTTCGAACCCGAGACCTTCCGCTTTCAAGGAAAGCTCACAGACCGATCGGCCACTAGGACCCGATACATTAATCCTAACTTCTACCAGTTAACGCGACATTGGCACCAGCCAATTTTATCGACGATGGATATTTGTGGTCACACCCAGCTCTACCAGTGGACGTCACTGATTACGATTTCTCACTAGAACACTCCAAACAGCTTCGTGCTGTAGGCAGTTACTGTCGAGCATCTTTTATGAGTTCGATTTGTTTTGCAGGTTTGATCATGGACTTATATCACTTAGAGAACCACTGAACACCATTCACAGGGAGTACTCGACAGCAGAATCGTCCTATTTATCCCCACCCAGTTCATATATATATATATATATAAGCAAATGGTGTGTAGAGATCAACTTCGTTGCTTAGAGTCGATAGCACTGTAGACGTTATAAGTTCGTCTTCTCCGGAAGTGTGCAACTATGATCACTATCTAGTATGGCTGATTGATGAATAAAGTAGCCATAGGTTGACAATGTGTTCCATTTTGTGAACACTTCCTTGAGTTAGGTTTTTCAGCTCATGTGATTTATTATTTACAGTTATCTACAAGGTTAAATTCAATCAATCAGTTTAAAGATTTTCACGAGTTGATCACGGATTGATATCAGTTAGAGAACCATTGAAAACCAGCACTCGGATACTCGACAGATGTTTCATCCTAGTTTTAGAATCGCACTGGTGTCTACTTTTGATATTACACAACCAGATAAAAATTACTTACCAAAGTAGATGGATTAATAGTAATAATAAATTGTTTTTATACACACAAGGATACACACGGATAACTATCCCCCTCAGCAAGATAGTCGACTAAACATTCAGCAGAGTAGAACACTTGTAAGCAATCTATTGGTGGGATATTAGGAAAGCTGCAATGCAAACAGTGTTAAATGACAAACAGACGTCTCTGCCTCCATCTACTTTGCAAAGGCTATCGACAACACTGACCGCTAAGTGATTCGGAAACTGCTTCCACACAAAAGAGTGCAGCGCCACATGTCAAGAGATAGATCCACAACGGAAAACTTATCGAAGTTGTGGACGATGATAGTCCTGATTGTGGTGGACTGGACCATGCGGAAGACGAAGGAGAACCAGAAGACAGGAATACGTCGGGCCGACAAGAAGATCTGGACTTCGCAGACTATTTATGTCTAATGTCATATAAATTCGAAGAAAGAAGGGAAAACCAACAAGCTGGAGGGAGAGGCAGTAAATACAGGGCTTTAAGTGAGGATAATCAACCAACAACAGCAAACACCGGTCACTGTCAACAGCAGAAATTCGAAAGAGCATCGTTTCAAATACAGACAGAGGCGCGGGTCAGAATGTTGAAACTGGAATCAGAACGGTGAGAAACACCTTCATCACTCTGAAATCAGTTTCGAAATCTGCTGCATTCTGACTCAGCATAAGGAACAAAATTCGCAATCTGTTCAAAACCGATGTCAAGTCATTTCTTTTATATGGGTCAGAAACGTGACTTGAACATCACTTAAAGCATTTCGAACAGGGTGCAAACTTTTATCAACAGCTGCCTTCGCTGGCTCCATACTGAAAACCAGACATCTGACTAGAAAGAATTAGTAACAGGTAGCTCTAGGGATGAACGAACCAAGAACCTGCTGTTCAGTAATTATCTCCAAGTAATTGGAGATAAAGCGTCTGCCTACTATGAGTGAGCTGACGTTTCAACAGAGACATAGAAAATTTCAGTCCAACATACTGAGCCAGTCAACGGGAAATGAATATTATATAGAAGAAATGAAAGATGTTTATACTCTTTTCCGTGACATCATTCTCAGACTACCTACCTTGGAGGCTTCATCACTACATTCATCAAGCCTGCACTACTAACACCACGCATACTTTCTCCCTCACCCCAGAGATTCATTGGCAGAAAAACTAAGAAACTGTTTGTCCCATTCATTGAAGAAAACCTTTTCAGTTGAATTTCCTTTCAGTTTTTCTACAAAAGCAGTGATTCATCTGGACATGAAGAAGAGGCTATCACTGCTGTCCGCCTTATTAGTGTGTATCTATGACTTCACCTGCACCTATAGAAGATAGGTACGGTACTCAGCGTTTACTGTCCAAGTGTATCATAGGAAATTTATCCACATATGTAATTCAGCTTGGAAATTCCCGTTGACTGATTGGACCGAAATTCTCGGCCTCCGTTGACATGGAGGCTCGTTGTATGGATGCTTCGATAATGTCTGAGGATTTAACTTGAAACGATTTGACGGTTGATGACTATCAGTGGAACTGAGGATGCACGTTAGTCAATATGGAATGCATGTACATCCAGATGACGAATCCCGAAGAGTACGAAATTAGCATCCTGGATTTCACTATTGGTACCTAAGTGCCAAATTAATTTATTTACATAGAAAGATCTTCTCTCCACAGTAGCTCACTTCTGAAACAACTGACTGATTCTGGATATACAACAAACTGGAAAAACCAAATTCAAAGTTATCATCCACAAAGCAGACCTGCAAATCTTCCCAAAAGTGTATGAATCCAACTTCATCAAAGTGCGGATACTTTGGCAGTCCACAAGTCAAATAAATCTTCAACTTTGTATACATATGAAGTATTTGCAGTCACTGGACTTACAACGGACCTAATCTGTTTCAGTACTTGACCCTTTCTCAGTTTTAGTTGAATTCCACCTTTACTCAGTCCTATCAATAAACTATGTTATTACATCACTCAATCAATTTTAATTTTCTCCTGATATTAACGCATCCTGTGTCACGTGATTTCTACCTACTGGTACTTACAATTTTAATGATGCACATCTTTGGAAACATTTCTTTCGTTACGCTTTGGAAATGTTATATATATATATATATAAACACTGTTCAGAATAGCTTTGTAATATTAGTATTATTATCGCTGCTGAAAACAGGGATTTTTATGCTGTTCTGAAACTACTTAAAAAGCGAATCAGTAGTTTACAGTTATTGTGGAAAGTGTTTTATCATAATATTATACGACCAATTAAAACAGACGTATGGGGACTTTGGAAGAAGGAGTAGTTGAAAAATCGTTTAATTCTTCTGGGTGCAGAAAAGCTCTAGCTTTTCTATTTCGATGGCCTAAACTTCAGAAATACAACCGGTGAGCCGGATATGTAATGATTTGAGAAGGTTATTTTTCGCCTTTTTATCTGGAGAACATTAAAGGAAGAGGTTGTAGAAATAAGAACGTAACTAGTGTATCGACCAACAACCTACGCGTTGTTGTCTAAACGCCAGGAAACCGATCTTTGCGTCCTATTGTAAAGCTTCGCTGACCAATACTCCCTTGAGTTACACACAGCACAAAAATGTCCTGTTGATAGTGAAAGGATAGTTACCTGAGATAAATTCTGAGGTACTCTATTCAACAATCATGGTATATCAAAACGCAAAATTACCTCGACAGTGTCGTTAGGCGGCTGTACAGGCGGGGGAAGTTTCTAGTACAAAACAAGTACTGTAGAAAAAAACTAGTTAACCGAAGACAAACTGTAAGAAGTACCTGGGAATCAACAAGGTGGGATCAAAACTCTGGTAGCAAAAATCACACAACAAACAGTTCAAGATCATTCTGACCCCGACTCACTCAAACAAAATCGCAGTCATAAAACAACACATTGTCAATATCAACATCGCTGAACCACAAGCAGAAACAATAAAATTAGAGATCCAACAGGAACAAAGACGAATAATAAGGATCAAGTCAACATATGATATGCAGATGTCAGAACAAAGGTATACAGTTTGGGAGAAAAAAGGATAATAATTACAAAGTTAGTCGCTTTGTCACCTGGTTTCGAAGCCCAGTTGTTGAGTACTGCTTGAGGAATCGCATATAAGGCCTAATCAAAAGTTGAGGAGCAACCCTAGTACTGGTTTCCAGTGCTTCTTTAAGTGATGTGTGTCAGATCGTAGTCTTACTTGAAACTAGTTTAATCCCCCACCACCTCCCCTCCCAGCAAACTGACGCTTGAATATTATATATCTATTAATTTTGATTTAACATCAATTTAAACAAATATAGAAAATCAAAACAAGCCATTCACGGGGGGGGGTCTCTTTTCAGCGAATTTATCACGAAGCAGTACAGTCTGATATATATATATATGACTTTTTCATTTAAATAATAATGTGAATTGTGACTTAAAATATAATTGGTTGTGTACTCTGTAACACAGTTCGTGAAATGATTAAATCTAAAAGGGGCGATGTGGAAATTACAAGATTACTTAACAAGGTGATGATTATTCCATATTAGTTTGTTTATTAGATGTATCACACAGTGAAACAGTATTATTTACCGGATGACGTTTCGAACACAATTTATTGTTCATAATCATATCGTCAGTTATAACCACACGACTTCACAACCTGAGTCTTATAGTTTTCTTTGTTCTCTCCTATTTGTCGTCGTTGGAGTAGTAGAATATTCCAGATATCTGGGACAGGTGTTGAATCATTCCTATTACACGTATTCTCTTCAGTTGATTCGATGAAAAAAGCTTCTGCTATCAATCTCTCTCTCCACCCTGTGACATTAGATTTTAAAACTGTCATCCTATCCCATCCGATTGTATGGTTGTGTGTAACTGCATATAGTGGGTGCTATAGCTGAACTATTCTCTAGATTTCTTATCTTATTTGGGTCAACCAATGTAAATTTTGCTAGGTTTTTATGCTCGGCTAGTCTGACTGCCCCTGTTCTACTAGTCTGACCTGACAATCATTCCAGCAGGGTATTAGATAAACTAAATTGTTTTGTTTTGAAGGCTCCACAGGATCCTTTAACCGACAAAGCTTGTTTCTAATTGAGTTTGTGGTTGTTTTGAATGCCAGCCACTTTTATTCCTGCCAGCATTGTTAAGAATTCTGCGTAAAGCTTCCGAGGTTCCTTCCTTGTATGGTATTACTACTGTTGATTTAGATTCCTTGTTGTTGGTGTTGTCTTGCGCACATTTGACATGCATGTCGTCATGCTTGAACAACAGCTCAGTACCCATTAGTCGTAAAGGAAACCTGATTTAATCACATGCCACTCGCCTATTTGGCGCGTATACAGTTAGATCTTCTACGAAAAATCAGAATGAAAAATGGATTCCCACTACGGTGTACAGACAAGAACATAAAGTTAAAATCCTATGAAATATGACATAACGTCTGTAACCGAGAAAATGCTGCATATGAAGCCTGAATTCAAAGGTGACTTAGCTGTCGACAACATCCTTAAAAAAAGGAACTAACAGTCCCTGCTGAAAAGGACATTCGCTGCTACAGCATCGTTGAGAATATCGTTTTCTAACGGATCATTACTGTTCATCAATAACCTGTAAAATAAGATCTCGCAGTTGATCAACTCTATATGTGTCTATCAACTCAGCTGCTCATGTGGAGCTAGGCATATCGACTGTACAACTCGGGTTTTGTCCAAAAGGGTTCAAGAACACTCACTTTCCTGCGTGGTTACGAAGAGATGGAAATGGGGCCATAAGAAGTGCAATCACTGAATATCTTGTCGACACTGGCCACCCTCTCTCTACAGTCTCTTCCTTTGAAGTCATCTGCAAGGTGAAAAATAACTTGCCAAAATCATTCTGTACCATCCGACTGATCTATCGTACTGATGAAGCTTCGGCCATCGAAATAGAAATGACAGATCACTGTATGCACAAAAAGTTCATTCAACCTCTCCAATTCTAATGGTCTTAATCTTTCTATACTAAAGAATGATAATGCCCATTGATATTCTGGCTCTATTTGTTATTTTTCGTTTTGTTTATTCAATTTTCACACTCTTTCCTGATTACGTCATTACATTATTATTCGCATTTTGAACAATTTCCGGTATTATTTCACTTATCACTTTTATTTATTTAATTCAATATAATTCGTGTTTGCAACATTGTCTTATCGTAATTATCACTTTGCTTACAGTTAACCCTTAACTTTAAAAGTTAAGGGTTTAAGGCAGGCTTAGTTAAGTGTCTAACAAACCGAGCGGTAGCACTAAGCAGTACAACAAAAAGCCTAAATGGCGAAATAAAACAGATAGAAGAAGCGTTGGTGTCAAATAACTATCCTATTAAATTCATTAGGAAGATCAGAGAAGGTCAGAAGCAAAATAAAAATAATGGGGAAACTATTAATGATAACATAAATAAGAAAAAATATAAGACATCTACGGTTTTACCATATAAGGAAAGGGTGTCTGAAAACCTACGTAGGATTCTTAACAAAGCAGAAACTAGGGTGGTATTTAAACCTATAAACTCACTCAGCGACAAGCTCTGTAGGTTAAAGGACCCAGCTGACCCAACTAGACAAAATAATATAATTTACAAAATACCTTGCAATGACTGTGAGTTAGGTCAACTGCATAGGTCAGACTAGTAGATCAGGCAGCAGTAGTGAGATTGCCTGTCAGAACATAAGAATTTAGCTAAGGTTTGAATGGTTGATCCCACGAAGATGAGTAATTAAGAAAAAAAGCTCAGCAATAGAAGTGCATGCATTGACACACAACCACACAATAGGGTGGGAGAAGGTTACAATTCTAAAAAGTAATACAGGTAGGTGAAGAGAGAGGTTGTTTACTGAATCCTTGTTCATCAATTCTACACCCAATACACGCAGTGGGATGCAATGACTTATCACTCATACCGGAAATATGGAAAATACTACTACCAATCAAACCAAGCGATGAAAAGTAATTGAATTATATAAACGAAGTTGGAAGATTGTGAGTACCTTGATGTGATTATGAGCAGTAATAAATTGTACTCGAAACGTTATCAGTAAATATTACTGTATAACACTGTGAGACTTTATCAAAATAAATTTTACCCACAAGGTGTAGGGAGTGCTTCGATGATCCAAATCGATCCCGGCATTCTACCACCGAACCACTGACGCTGACAGAATTATCAAGGCGGGGCAACTGTATGTAGCATAAAGCCGTGTTTAAGCCTTGTTTGCAGCTATTTGGTCGCACATAGTGCTGTCGCCCTTGACAAATATGGAAAAAAAAGTCTCGAGAATACTACGAGAGCACATGACAGACAAAGGACCCCTAACTTCAATGACTGGATGAAAAAAAAGTGTTTTCAACATGGTATAGTAACGAAAATATCACTGTTATTATTCTCTTAGGCTCCAAGTTGATCATTTCGCTTCGATAGCATATCATCATTTTACTGTGTTCCCTGTGGTACTTTAGGTGGCTCCGCAATTTCTCATAAGCCTGAATCTCTCCTCTTTCGAACTTCTTACTGTTAACCTAGGGCTCAGCTGAACTTGCCGTCCGCGTTCGGGCTCAACTTGAGGACTTTCCAGGCGCTTGATGTCACTCAACGATCTCTCCACGGTGAATGTCTAGTGGATCTCCATTTCCTTCTGTATATTCGTTAGACAGAAGGTTCTTGATTAGTTCGTTTCCTTTCGGAGTTCCTTATTGCTTATCCTTCCTTACTAGCCAGCCAACTGAACTGCAGCATCCAGAAAGCACCAGCAGCTGCTAATACAAGTTTGTAGTCGCATACTTGAAATGCTTTTTGTGAGACACTCGTCAGTTCCTTGAACCATATAGAATCACTGATTTGATATTAGTTTTAAAGATCTGAGTCTTGTTCATGGTGCTGAATGCAGCAGATTTCATGCTGATTTCAAATTAATGAAGCTTTCTCTTGCTTTTCCAATTCTGGGTGGCCAGCTTTAACATCTTCACCTGTAGTTGAAACAATGCTGCCTAAGTCAAGTAAGTGAAAGCGGTGACCTCTCTTAGATTTCTTCTGTTGGTGGGGATTGATGCTTACTGTCTTCTCTAATGTCCTCTTGAAGTCTTGTCTTCGCCTTTAGGTCTTTGTCGCCTAATAAATTATACAAAATCACCCACATGAAGTGTCAGATCTTCTACTAGTCATTTTATTGGGCACTTGCAATTAATAGCCTGTCATATAAAAACATTCTGGATAACATTCTGTATTGTGTATACAAACACATTTTTCAAAATGAAGCTTCCATTATTATTATTATTATTATTATTATTATTATTATTATTATTAACGCTTTATTAATTTAATGAACAAAATCCCGAATCACATGATGTTACTATAAAAATACTTTTTGAATTTTTAAAGATGCACATAAGAAAGGTATGTGGATGGTGGTGGTGCGCGGGTAGTGGGACGGGATTAACACTGAATTCTAGGCGTGTGCACTTTTGTGCAGAATGGTTCTACACATTTTAAAATTCAATCAATTTAAAGAGACTATCTATACACACTAGATTATCGGTCTGACGCCTACGCATCTTGCAGACGTTCTCTGATTGGTGGATTTCATGATTACTTTTTGCTGAAATCAAGCATCAATCAGCTAATTATGGGCTTTTATCCATTGCTTAATTTATCAGTAACCAATCAATAGTGCAATGATTTAGGAAGATAACGATTAGAAGAGAGACTAGGTGTAAGACAGTGGAACAAGGGGGGAGGAGGCTCGAGAATGTGGTGTACTTTCATATATTATATATATATGAATTATTGGAATGAATGAAAAAGGTGGGGTAAGTTGGGAGGGGTACATGTAGAAAAGAAGGAGGTAAGTATTATATTATAATCTAAAACTATACGCTTATCTACTGATTAATAATAATTATTATTATGATTTTAATTTCATGGTGATATATGTCCTAAAGTCCTAAAACTAGGTTTCCCACTTAACAGTAGTCATCACCACTAGGAGAAACGAAAAACTTGCTATAAATACATTAGAATTTAAAAGCTCTGGAAAAGAAGCGACAGAGGTTTGAATTCTGAAAGTATTAGACATTCACAATGCAGATTTCCTGTCACGAACCAACGCATCAGTTAGAGAGAATCACTGGAAACCGCTACTGGCCTACTGGACGGCTGCTTCGTTCTGCCAGTTTTGGGATTCCACACAAGTACACGCCTAATGGGATCCAAACCCAAGACCTCCCACTTTAGAAGGCGTGCTCGTAGACCATCAAGCCACTGGGACCCGATTCAATGTCTGTTTCATGATACAGTGTTATCACCACCGGTCAGTGTCACTGACAAGTAACTATTTCCTTGCCTGAACGTGGTCTATGAGGTCACCCTGTAGTTAGAAGATTTTGGATTCAGTGTACCCCAGTGGGTGTTTGCTGCAGAAGAGTCCCAAAGTAGAGGGACGACAAGACTATCCAGTAATCCATACTGGTTTTTCAGTAGTTCTTGTTATGATAGAGTGTTGCTTAGTCGAAGGTTCGTCTAAACTTGACTCTAATGTACACACGGACACGATACTATAACCAACTGATCATCTGAAAATATTCCCCACATTGTGAGATGGACATCATATTCAACTACGACAGCAATGATAACAACCTTTATCATCAAAAATTCGTAGCGTATATAATTTACAGAGCCTCAGCAATTCAAGTCCTGAATAAATAAGCAAATCTGATTGATCACCATCAACAGAAGGTGAAGCCATAAATAAAAGAATCCAAAAACTATTCAGTCAGGTTATTGTCATGTCAGTACACGCACACAAATGATGATTTCTGAGGCTGACGAAGAAGCCCATCTGTCATAATACCTCTCCTTTTTTTCCTACAATTAGTTTTTATTTGAAGATCCATCTAACGATACCTTGTAGATTGTTTGTGCACTCTCTGTCTATAATAGTTCTCTAACTGACGACAACTCATGATGTCGAGATTACTTAAGTCACTCGATGGGATTCGATCAAGACGCCGAGAACGGCGTCACTACCATCCGGTAACTGATTGACAAAGCATGAGCATGCTACTTCTAAAACTAAAAGTGAATGTTTTTCAGTTTTTAGAGATAAACTAGCTTTCTCTCAAAATCTGTTTTATCTGTCGCATATTTATAGATACTAAACACGTCAATTTGATGTTAGTTAACGAGTAAAGGCTAGGGAAAAGCAAAACACGTGGGAATCAAATCGCAGCTCTACACATCATCATCATCAAACAAAGCTTCGAATGGCAGTCGAATCTCTATCTCACTTTCATTAACTTTGAAAAGACGTTCGACAGCGTTGACGACGAAGTAA
This sequence comes from Trichobilharzia szidati, assembly GCA_944472155.2. Taxonomy (NCBI): domain Eukaryota; kingdom Metazoa; phylum Platyhelminthes; class Trematoda; order Strigeidida; family Schistosomatidae; genus Trichobilharzia; species Trichobilharzia szidati. Next base: position 155,055,404 of record OX235279.1, on the reverse strand, counting down.
TTAGGAAATTGCATCAACACTAAGGAGTTTGGTACCGCAATCCTTTATCACCGTTATTCAACCACAGCCATATGATGATGTCGTATACCAAATGATCTTCGACGGAATTCTCAGCGACGCCTCTGAAACAGGGAAGATATGAGAAAAACAAGGCTGTCTACCTGCTGTCGCCACTGATAATATTCCTGACTGTCGTGGGCCGGATCATGGAACAGACAATAATTGGGAGTGAGGCGACAGACATAAATTGAACTGCCAAGGAGACTCTAGAATATTTCTCACACAAAATCGAAGACATGAAGGCTAAAAAAGGCAGAGGAAGAACCGAAAGGAACAATAATGATAGTATAACTGCCACACAAATTTTCTACGTCAACTTTATCTCATATATTCACTTTAGTGCTGGATATTTTTATGCATACTGTCACCCACACTCACAAATATCTATTTGAACTATAGTTCTGTTCATCCTTCTAATAAGGCTATATTATTTAGAAAAAAAGCACATTAATGTCGTTGGTAGTAACAAATACTCTTTAAATATTATATGCATGTGTATATACAACTATATTAGCCAGACGAAGAAGAGCTTACCGAAAGCGAATATCTTTTGCTCAGTCTTTCTTTGCCTTCCTAATATCTAAATAGGATTTTTTTCCATATACGAAACAAACTATTGGGAATAAATGATCATATCGTTTTAGCTTTGTTCAGTTCTCTGAGCTAGGTTGTTGAATTTGGAACAATGTATTCGGGTCTAACTTCAGTGGTCCACTTAGGATAGAGAGCACAGTCGTGTGTTTGCTATATCGGATGTCACTCTATACAGGATAATTATTCGTTTTCCCATGAAAATGATTGTATAATGACCTAATCGGCTGTGGGAATAAATATGATTCTCCTAAGGTGGTCGACTTTCATGTCATCATCTCACCCGTCGCCTAGTTAGTTAGTTAGTCAGTCAAGCAAGTGCCTAATTTGTTGTCTAGGTCATTTTACATACATTGCACACGATGCTGTAAGTATGAACATGAAGAAACTCTATTGAGTATGGATAGTGGTAGAAAAAGTGAACAGTCACACGCGGTGGGCGCCTCTACGTGGTGATTGCTGAGGAGGGCTTAGCTTGCTGGGTCTGAGCTAAGACCCACCCAATGCATGAACAGCACTAGTGTCTGGCTACTCACCTCAACTGACAGGTGCAGGGAAAACGTCTTGGCTTCATGCGGAGATCTAATGGTGGCTCCTAGAGACCCTCATCTAACCGATGTTGAGCCAGCCTGTCAGGACCAGCTGTGGTTAGGAAGTGGAAAGTGGTGATATAGTCTCCCTATTGCGGTTTTGTTAGAAGGGCGTTTGGCAGGGCTGCCATGTCAGATACAGTGTTTATGCAAGTGAGTTAGTAGATCGGAGGTCTCGATCTTGTACAATACGGCGGGCTGGGTTGTGTGTGGGTTGGCCTAATGAATGTGCTAATAGGACTTTACGAAGGGCCAACCCTGGGTTTCTTTCGGTTTCCTGGAAGGCAGGTCATGGGTAGATATCGGAATTTCAGCAAATCATCTAACTTGCCTCCACTTTATTAAATGCACGAACACCTCTTGGTGACTACTGCGAAGAAATGAACCCAGCTGCTAATCTGCTCTATAGAGTGAAACAATGAGATAGCCAAATATCTCATCGTTGCGTCCTACTAACTGCAAGTGAACAGGGTATGGCAGTATGTTTGGCCCGAATCCAGCTACTCAACGTGGTTTCGCTGGGTGGGGCTAAACTGTAGTGACTCCAAGCTAAATACCGTCAGGATGACGAGCTATTCTTATCCATAGGGAATGCCACTAGCGCCATAACTCTGGTCAAAGTTTGCTTAAGGTGCTATGACATCCTTGTGGCTTGGTCAGAGTGATGGTGTGTTTAGTAGCCTGGCCGTTAAAACTGAGTGACATTATCCGCTAGTAGAAATCTCGTATTCCAGTGTCAGAAACTTAAAGGTTGAAATTATAACTGTCGAGACCATCTGACTTAGTCAATTAGTTAGTCGGTTAGATAGTCATTAATTTAGTTAGTTTGTTGGTTACTTATTTAGTTATTTGGGTAAATACGTAGTTATTAGGCTAGTTAATCAGGCAGTTGTTGAAGTACTTATTTTGTTAGTTAGTTGTTTAGTTGCTTAGTGAGTAAATTACCTAGCAATTAGTTAATTTATTACACACTACACAGTTAGTTATTTCCTTGGTTAGTTATTTATTCAGCTAGCTATTTAGTTAGTTATTTAGTTGGTTAGTTACTTAATTAGTCAGATAGTTAGTTAGCTTGTAAGTGAGATACTTAACAATTAGTCAGTTAGTTTTTTAGTTACTTAGTGAGTGAGCTGTTTACTTATGTAGTTAATTTGTTAGCTCATTAGTTATTTAGCTAGTTGATAATTTAATCAGTTATTCAACTTGTTAGTTATTTAACAAGTTTTTCAGTTAATTAATTGCGGAGATATTTCGTTAGTGAATTAGTCAGTCTGTTAGTTAGTTACTTAGCTAGTTAGTTATACAGATCAGTATGTCTTAAATAATTAGTGTACTATGCTATTTTGCAATGTGATCAGTGAGGTTGTGTGTGTGTACGCGCCAGTGACATTTGGTGGCTGTTGCGCTAAACTAGTGAATTGGCAGCATTTAGAATACATGGGCCATTGAATTCCGACTTAAGCAAGTGAACCATGAACGACCCTGCTTTGTAAACTGAAGACTCTTAATCGGCTCTCCAGTGCTGTCGTGAGTACACAATGCGTAAGATTCCCAGAGTAGGGGGGATAAATAACTTTTCAGTACGCCTTGTTGGTATACAGTGCTTCCCGTCCTGATATAAGTCCTTGATCAAAACTGATACATAATATACTGCAGGTCAAATTCCACATATAACAGCTCAATAAATAGATTGTTTTTATGTACACACACATATATGAAAAATGATACACATAATTGTACAAAACGTGATAAAATGTCTCATGAAAAAACACATTGCGTAACATTCCTAATCGAATAAAATACTTCATTTTTGTTATGTTATGTGAATAAAAACAGGAATGAATAGAGTCAGTGAGACACAATAAGCTATCAAAGGTCGTAGATTAAAACAAACATGTATATATATCTATATACATTTAGACTATTGGTGGTTGTTTGTGTGTTTAGGAATTTCAATAAATCTTTTTGTTGGTATTTCGCCACTAACTAACATCGGTGACAAAGAATCACCCGAAGACAAGCAGAAGGTACACTGGATAGCTGTTTCGTCCACCCACCCATGACGAAATCTACATTGACATCAATCTCCTATTGACTGACAGCTACTGGATGGTGTCTTGATGAGAAATCGTGGGCATTCGGGTTCACTATGTGCGGCGTGAAGTGGATGTGCTTATCTAAGATATTGTGGGTAAGGGTAATGGCGTTGTGTCACGAACTGACAGATACTAGAATTCAGGGATCACCGAATTCCTGCCCAACTGGATAAATGGATAATCAGGGTTGGTCCCGCAACCAGAAGATCCCGAGTGATTCGATGGTGATGGTTATTTGGTTTTTCGACAGGTCAATATCACCCACTCAATGTATGTCTAACACATGATAGGCTAAGATAGTGAATAACTTTGAGGTGAATTCGCACGCGATCGACACAAGGAGAGGGAAGGGACAGGGCTCAACTTTAGACAACCAACAGACGCGAACACTGCACCAGTGACTACGGAAAGGGCCATTGTGCTCTGCCGACTAAATCTCTCCATCACATAACCCTAACATACCTCTAACCAACCCTGATATACCCTCCACCGAATCTCTGTCTAGTCTGTCACGGGTCTAAACTGAACCCCCATCTTTCCACATCTTAATCTAACTTGAAACTAACCGAATGTCCAGTTTAATATCATTACACTTCAATCAACACTTCCTTCCCTAATGAATCTAGCGTTATGTACCTGGTTTCACTGCCTGTCTCGCCCCAAATATGAGCGTGCTCCGATGTCGTTGGTGCTGTGTTCTCATGTCTGTAGAGGCTGTCTTGATTTCAGCTGACATTCAACGGTCCATTGAAGTTGACTGCTGATAATTTCTCCCCGTATGTGTGATACACGGACGATACTTTCATCCTTCGTGACAATAATTACAACCCCAGTCAGTTGTGACAGGTATTTAACAACTGACATCCAGGAATGAGATGAATTCTTCAAATGGAAAACGAATCCGAAATTCTGTTTCTTCATGTGGAGCTGACGAGGAGAGACGATGGAAACTTAAGAAGGTCAGTTCACATGGAATGGTCAACTGACAAATTTCCACAGTTGGATCCTTTTCGAAAGACAGTGAAACTTAATTAAATCCCTCGCCAGTCGGATCTGACATATCTGTAGCCCTGACAATCTAGAAGAAGAATTTGACCCCCTGGTGGAAATCTTCATCTCAAATAGATACACCTCCAGGACTCATTGATGGAAGCAGACGAATCAAACATCATTTTTGCCAAAACAGAAAGGAGACTTAACACGTGAAGACTTCCAGTGTCCTCGGGAATAAAACTATTTGACAGCGAAGCTAAGAGTCGTGTTCTTCTCAAGTCGTTGACTGGTCTGCAGAAACCTGAGATACAGAGTCTCTCATGTGAACACTTCTGTGTGCATGCATATCAGGTAACTTGTTCCTGTGGAGTGAGGCATATTGAGCGTTCGACGTGTATCCTGTCTAAAAGTGTGGTTTAAGAACACGACCCTACACTTGGTTGCAGAAGGAAAGCATTGGTTCTATAAGGAATAGGGATAATTGAATACTTGATCTAAATTTTAAATTTAAACACAAAAGACCTCACTTGCTATCAGAACTGGATAATAAAAGATACTCTATGATCTTAAATAAGTGGTCGACCTTCATAATCTGGTTCTATAGTTGTCAGTCATCAGAGACAGGATCAAGCCCGTACCTTCAGGTTGCCATTCAGCTACTAAATTTCAATTTCCATCGGTCAGCAAGCTGTATAGCTCTGCGACCACCGGCGAGTGTCTGCTCCTATAACAGACGTCGTGGACCTCCCTGGTCACGAATAACCATAAGACCTCTATGAAGGGAGTTCATCCTGTAGTCAGTCGTCTATGCACACTGGTTTAACTGATTTTGGGGGAGGTGCCGTTCAATATATACATAACACAATGGAAGGATATAACTTCCTGTATACCTAATTCACACTTAAGCAAATAAATTTCACATGAGTAAACTATTAAATTTACTGAAAGTTTGATGCAAAAGAGGAAAAGCAAAAAAAATAGTTTGGTGATACATTCCTACAGATTTCATCATCGGCAGATACATCATTTATTCGGAATCGGTGGGAATCACCAAGAAGCGCACTGAACATTTTTTCTGCACTGATTTGGGACACCGCAGTAGCATGGATTCAAAAATTCAAGTATTTGAAACTGCCAAAACTGCTTACTTTGGATTCGACATCAAGTTAATCACTGTTTCGATAAAATGGTTCAGAGACTTGGTGCACATGCGCTCACATAAGCAAAAATATTTCCAATATGAGGCTACAGACTTTCATTAACAGTTAGCTGCATTTACTGCCTCGGTACCGAAAATCAGATGTCCAACTAGCCAGAAGAAATAAGCCAGCAGGCTAAGAAAGTACTGCACAACCAACAAATATAAAGAAGGAATTGGAGATGTAGTTGGACTGGACATATACTAAGCTGCGAAAATATTCAAGTGACATTATACGCTAGTCACTCCATCACTCGACTGCAGGGCGAATGGCAAGTCAGTGATAAGTTGTCTATGCTTATGTGTGTAGGGGGAATCCGACAGTAACATGGAGAAGAATATGAGTGGTGAAGAGAAGAATGAAAGCTTGTGGGCAGTTAGAGAACTTAATCCTCCTGCTTTCTAAATGTCTAAATGAGGATTTTCCCTATACTGAAAGTTCGATATTAGATCACCTGATCTAAAAAAACAAGCCATAAAGCTATTTAGCCAGCACTGAAGGAGAAACTTTTTCTATCATCTATCGGGTACCCGAATATATTGCCAAAACACTCTGGATAGTGAATATTCCACCAAACAGCACGGAGGCTAACTGAATTCTCGCGTAAAACAACCACAACTCTGTGTGTAATAGCAAAGGGACCAGCCACTATTGCTACTCAGGTTTACTGTGGAAATGCCGAATTAAGTCTCACTATTTGGGTATGACCTTCCATTCTGTGTGTTTATGCAGACCATTTGTGTTCCTGATGTAAACATAGGAATTCACTGACACTCAAGGACACACAGCAATCACCTTACACCTCATTTTCTCTCCGTGTTTATGTTTGATATTGTCATTCACCTAGTTATGAGGTTTATCACTGATATGAATAGAATTCAAGATGAACATCAGTCATGAGCAGACATTCATTACTTTCCATTATATATTCGTTGTTGATGATGATATAAATTACTTTGAAAAACTGGTGTTCAACTCAATTTAGTGTTACATTCATGAATGTTATCACACATCCACACATGTTTGGGACTATAATGTATGATTAACAATCTATTCACATATATGCCACCTCTTGGAAATTTCAATTTCAGTAATTCGTTGTCATTTAAAAAAAAACATTACTGTTGTTTTCAATATGAATAACTCCTTAATTACTATGGATGCATATGACTAGGGAACCTAGTGAAGAAGACAATGTTATCGAAAGGAATATTCTTTGTTCGCTAATCAGTCCTTTGAAATTACATAAAACAATACAAGAACATTTTATGGGCATTATAGACTGACGATGGTCACACTTTATTTTTCATGTATCTGAGGATTGACGGCGAAGTAATTTGGAAACCACTTCAACACTACGGCGTGCCCCAAATCTATATCAACTTCATTTAGACACAGCTATATGATGAGCGTGACACACGTCAAGTGATTTACAACGGAAAACTCAACGAAACGATTGAAGCAGTGAGGACAGGAGTTAAGTCAGTTCATCTGTGTGGGTCAGGGATTCAGTTTAAGCGTCATGGAAAGCATTTCCTACAGGCCACTTACTGAAGATTTTTATCAACAACTGTCTTCTCTCGTTCCATACTGAAGATCAGATGACTGGTCAGAGAGGATTAGCAACAAGGAACTCTGGGGAAGAACCAGCAAAAAACCTTTAACCCAACAAATATGTTGAAGAAAATAGAAATGTATGAATTAGATGCAGGCTGAGGGGACTACTGAGTGCCATTGTGCGCCAGATAGTCGCTCTGGAGGAATGTGAATGAGAAACGGTGAGTTGGATGATGCTCCTGGGACGACATTAAGCAGATCGTGTGAGGGGAGATGAATGCTTACCGGTAATTGTAGGGCCAGCTACAGATGATTGCAGAGAGCAGGACTAAACGCAGATGTGCCTCAGCTTTTAAGTCCTATGTACCACTCAGAACCCAAGGGAATAATAATAATTCACTCCTTGTGATTACAGCGGAACATAGGGCTTCAGCCGGGATACATATCCGTTTCACTCTGTTCTTTGCCATCACTCTTCTCATAGCATTAAATTCCACTGTCTCCATCAACAGTACATTATTGAACAAGGAGGATAAATCAACAGATACCATAAGCTTGTCATTCCCATTAAGATCTCTTATTTTTCCGACAAATTCAAAACTAGGGTTTAAGCTATGTTTTACCGAATCTTTTTGCAGAAGTTTCAGGAGCTTCATCAACCATCTGAAACCCCCGCATAGCGATTTGGTAAACCGTAGTTTAAACCCTAGTTTTGAATTTGTCGGAAAAATAAGAGATCTTAATGGGAATGACAAGCTTATGGTATCTGTTGATTTATCCTCCTTGTTCAATAATGTACTGTTGATGAAGACAGTGGAATTTATATGTGGTGAGATTACTAAGCGAAACATAGACATCGGCATTTGTGTATCTCCCTTAAAGGAACTTGTTTTAAGATGTACAATGAACTTAAGCCCCCTTTGTGTATTCAAAAACAGTTTGTTATAACTCTTAACCTACCTTGGTAATCCTTATTTGATTGGATTACCAAACGTTTTTGTTAATTATTCTTAATTCTTTTTTTGTCACTTTGTTTAATTTAACTTTTCCATATATATTGACTTGACAAGTAAATGTGTGATCAGATTGTTCGAAATGTATAGCGCAAATACATCACATTTTTCAGATAATCTCCGTCTTCTAATAATGCTATCAAAATTGTCCAAATCGTCTTATTTTTCTTTAAGAACCTGTTACGGAATCAACTTGGGCACTCGCTTATTCCATAATTACGCCTCATTTTTCCAAAATTACGTATTATGTGATCCAAGTGTTGCAACCATTTCTACCTTTTAATTGTGTGTACTAACTTTCACCCCACTAAAATGTTGATACTGACTAATTATTGTTAACAGAAATATCGCCACTTGATTGGTAAATTGTTGTGTATTATAATAAAAATGCTGTATATTTATTAGAGTAGAGCCAGAGATGAGGATCTAATTGAAAAGTAAATTTTTCTTCGCTCAGTCCTTTTGCTTTCTAATATCAAACTGTTGGGGGCGCCACACTGTGGTAGGTGTTTTTGAGCAGGACTGACTAAGTTCCTAGAGCAATCTGCGTGCATATACTATCTCTTAGAATTATGATATTACTGATTGGATGTTATACAGGAAAAAAAAACATTAGTGTTGTCAATAAGAATAATTCTAAAGAATTTTTATAGATGCATATAACTGTAGAAGGTGATGATGAAGACAAGGTAATCGAAAAGAGTATTCTTTGTTCACTAGTAATCTGTCTTTTGAAATTTCCAATAATAAAAGTGTTAATATAATTTACAAAATATCTTGAGTTTAGTGTCCGACTAACTACATATGTGGGTCAGATGTCTAGATCACCACTTAAGATAATAGTGTGAAACAGTATAAACCTCTGACTAGCCATGGAGCTCTAGGAGAATACTTAGACCTTCTGAAAGATATTTTCACCCAAGAAGTGGATACCCAACTGACAAGAATACCAAAGCACACAAAAGTTCACAGAAGTGAAACATTATACCAGAAAAGCGGAACCTCACATGAACGCTACACTATTGATATCCTTAAGAGGAGAATTTGGGTATCTGATCACCCTTATGTTTATTCATATCAGTTCATCTGTTCCTATGGAGAGAGATGTATTGGTCGTTCGACGCGTATTCACCTCACATAGTTGTGGAAAGCTAGCAATATAGGCTTTATAGTGAAATTCAGTATATGGACACAAACGGAAAGAGAGACTACTAGTAACAATGGAATCCATATACTCACCATTAAGTTCACTTCACCCCGAAAACATGCAACAAAGGTGATGCAGTCGGCAGTTTTTCGTTCAGCAAAGAAATATTTCTTTCCAAGCTGTACTGTCTTATTTATATTACTGAAAGTGGCATTAAGTGGCACTAGAAATCGCTCAGTCAATATACATACGATAAGAATAAATATAATTAAAATGCTGTATTAAGGGGGTAGAGTTGAAGTGGATGAATTACAAAACTTTTAAAGATTATTAAATAAGTGAATTGGTGTTAGAGGTTTATAAGTAGGTCAAGAGTTGTCTAAGAACTTAAGAGTACGAAGATGGTAACAAAAAAGACGGCGAAGGTGAAGTCAATTGTGGAATGAATTCAAGAGGTAAAATAGAATGAAATAAAAGAACATTACTATGACCAAGGTAAAGAAACGTTTTTGAACACACCATCTAGGATTCTGTCCATTTATTGTTAGAGCTTCGGTTATACCACAGTGGAGAAAACTTAAGCTTTTGGAGTGGTTGGATTCGGTCCTGTAGATAACTTCAAAGGATAAATCACATAGGGCTGAATGACTTCATCCCAGAGGGTGTTCACAGACTGAAGACTTTATCGCCCTTTGCTCACTTTCCATTAATCGGGAGAACTCGAGGAAATACTTACTTCACAACCACTGAAATAAGCACTGAAGCAAGATGTCGTCTAGAAAAAGGACTTTCGATTGATTGAAAGTACGGAGAAAACAACCACACAGGAAAACAATTGCACGTTCATGGAGTCATATGTCTCTGGTTAGTTAAGGCAACCTACTATCACCCAGTCTCAGCTTTTACAGTTTGTTAATTCTTGTATTCTACCTATTCTTCTCTATTGCACCGCAGCTTTAATCTTTTCTGGACTACTTGAGAAAGACTTTGTTACAATGAGAAGGGCAGGAAGAGCTGTCAGTAGGCCGAGTGGGGTGTCGCTAAACCAACTTGTTGATAGTGTAGTAGACAGTGGAATCATGATCATGGAAGAAATTAGCGAATCATATCTTTTGTGGGACAGACTGTGAGCATTCTCTTCATGCACAACTCACCACACTTGCATCTCATCAGGTATGTAGGACTAGAAGCAACTATAGAAGACTTTATGTTGTTGTTAATATTTTCACTTAAATTTTAATTAAGCATTCATATCCTTATTGACGTTACTGTCAATGCAAATGCCTTGTTAGTTATTTAATTAGATGCAACATATAGTAATATATGCTGAAAATTTCACATTGTATCAAATGTACCGTTTGAAATAAAACTGTTATTATAAATACCCTTGTGAATTAACATGTGAAAATTAGTCTGGTGCTTACTAGTGGTGACTGACTGACTGAAAACAGGATGAAGTTGCCTGAATTGTTCTGCTTGGCATTCATGACCAGCAGGGCTTACCGAGTAGACAGGGGTTATGGAAAGTTAGAAATTATGGGATGGTCAGTGGATTCGGTTCTTCCAGTAAGTGAATGGTTAACGAGTTCACCGTGTAATCTGAAAGTCCTTGGTGCTGCCACTGGTGCGTACAATGATGAAGAGGAGTTCCAGAAAAGTAAAACTTTAAACGCCTACGAGGCACAAATGCCCTATCAGTCACCTAGGAAAGTTATAACGCTAAAAGGCTAGTGTGTTTCCTTAAGTCAACACTAACCCTATTATTTAAATCATGGGATTCAGATTGATTACAGCTGTCGCCACCCAACATCATTTGGACACATCATTGAAAATCAGGGAGCACTAAACATCTGTCTTGTTCCATCTTGGGACCTCTTGGCGATGTGCATGGAAAACCTTACCAAGCATCGAACCACCCCGCGACCTTCAGGTTACAAGACCAAGTTGTTTGACAACCATTCAGACACTTGGGGAGCGGGTGAGGGAAGAACTCAATCATCCTTTGTGAAGCCTTACTGAGAAGCGTGGTGTAAAGTGGATGCTCATCGAAGGCACTACTTGTTGGTTATACCGCTCTATCACGAACTGAAAAAATTAGAATCCACGGATCAATGAATGGTTAAGATAACATGAAGGTTCCCGATTTGATCTTCGACGACGTCGGGGGTATACACTGCTGTTGGAGAGTCAGTCGCAAACAAGGAGGATGATACAGATATCCAGCGTGCTCCCTGCTGTTGGTTTTCACTAATCTCTAACTGATGTATGTCAGCCAGTCAATCAGTTTGTGATCGTCATTCTTGAAATCTATCTAATCCCCCCCCCCCAACAGAAACCCTGGAAACCAACCAACAACTGAAAAATCTACATTTCAATCTTCCAATATTATCATCTTTGTTAAATGGCTGAAGGTAGTCGGCAGGAAGCCCTACCCTTCTGACCCAGGTTTCGTGTTTGTTGGCGCTCACGTGAGTCAGGAAGTTGTGTGTATCTGCAGTCGCCTTGTAGGAACTCATATCCCTTCTTCTTTTTCTTCTTCTGAGATTCGAACCCACGTCACCCAGTGTTGAATTCAGAGATACACTTTACCACTGAGCTATTCTGCCTAGCGATTGATCTACTGCTGTGGGATACTTTGATTGGTCACAATAAGTGGTAAGTGGGGTAATGACTTCCTTCTTATCGATTGCCTCCAAACACAACATGATTTTCCTTTTACTGTAATGTCCATTTAAGGATAGATTGAATAAATAAATAAGTAAATAAATTGTGGCCTCTAATCCACTCCCATACAATTTAGTACTTCCATCTCCTCCCCCCCCTCCCCTCCGCACACACTTATACACCCTTATTTTACCCCTACCTTTTTAACTTCCTGATGTTCGAAAGTTGACCTTTATATGGTTTTTATAACCACAACAAAAAACCAGTAAAATGTTTGGTTTCTACATATATGGATAAATCTCCAATGGGATTACCAATCATTTATTCTCCAATTCATCCCAATCTCTCCCCTCCCCTCCCCACAGCGCCACCACTGAAATCATTCAACTGAAATGTGCCTCCTTATTGATTGAAAATCATGGGGCATATATACATAAATCTGGCCAAGGTGACACACATTCAAGTATTCTGTGCTGAGTGTGTGCACGTGTGTGTATCCGACACATACACACAAGCCAGTAGTTGTAGTAAGAGTAGTAGTGATGATGAAATTTCAAAATTTAAATAAACCAATCACCGTAGGCCAAACTGTTCGATGACCATAAATGGACATTGCGCTTAGTTGAATGGACAAAAAGAAAACTGCATAAATTGTGCTTCAACTTTGTCAAGCTTTCATATTGTGGTTCGCGTTCGTTGCTTGCACAGCTTTTATCCGTTTCAAGTTATAACTAGTTATAACAACAATCATGTCCGACGAAGAAGTTCAGGCCCTTGTTGTAGACAATGGTTCCGGTATGTGTAAAGCTGGTTTCGCTGGTGACGATGCACCAAGAGCTGTATTCCCTTCAATTGTTGGACGACCTCGTCATCAGGTAAGCGACTGTTTAATTCATACTATTTTATTATAATGAATATCATATACAAAATGCCCAAATTTTTTCAAACTGTTAAAAGTGAACTTCGTTTGGACATAAATATTTTATGTTACATCTATAATACCTGATACACTGTTGAGTAGTGTTCAACAGTGACCAGTACTTCTTTCTATGCTTCAAGTATATTGGAGGATTTAGATTTGTTGATTGGTTGATGATAGAAACAGGCTTTGAGCCTGTGTTCGTTAATAATTCTCTTCTAATCCTTTACTAAGTAATTATCTTTGCCAGTCTAGTCCCTGCTTCTTGAAGTTGGTTCCAGCAGTTTATGATTCGGTAGAATAACCAGTCAGTTCTGCAAAAGCAATCCAACTCTTCTCTTGGCTTTTGAACTCTCGTTGTATGCCGTCTGAGATGTTCTTAACCATCAAGAGGGAACTAGAAAAGTTGTTTCATAGAATTATACGCATTGTAACGAGATTACTCCCTTCTCTCTCTCTACCTACTACTGTATAATTAGGAGAACAGATTTTAACTGTTAGGAGACTAGTCATACCAGACAGAAATCATACATGTGATATATAGGTTCCTCTTAAGACGAGAAGGGAAGGCTGTCCAGGTACAGTTTTGCTAGTTTCGACCTCATCAGAGATTTCAACTCCACAGACATTGAAGTGGTGAAGATGTTTCTTACCTGTAATTGCTTCTATTTGTTTTGTGCAGCCAAACTAATAATCGTTGCCTTGCCTATCTCATTCTCCTTGTTCCACAGGGTGTCATGGTTGGTATGGGTCAGAAAGACAGTTATGTCGGTGATGAAGCTCAATCGAAACGTGGTATTCTCACCTTGAAGTATCCCATTGAACACGGTATTGTCACCAATTGGGATGATATGGAGAAGATTTGGCATCATACCTTCTACAACGAATTACGTGTCGCCCCTGAGGAACATCCTGTCCTTTTGACTGAGGCTCCATTGAATCCGAAAGCCAATCGTGAGAAGATGACACAAATTATGTTCGAGACATTCAATACACCAGCGATGTATGTGGGTATTCAAGCTGTCCTGTCATTGTATGCCTCCGGTCGTACAACTGGTATTGTGTTGGACTCTGGTGATGGTGTCACTCACACTGTGCCAATCTACGAAGGTTATGCTCTTCCACACGCTATCCTACGTTTGGATCTTGCTGGTCGTGATTTGACTGACTACCTGATGAAGATTTTGACTGAACGTGGTTACAGCTTCACAACAACTGCCGAGAGAGAAATCGTTCGTGATATCAAGGAGAAGCTGTGCTATGTTGCCTTGGACTTTGAACAAGAGATGGCCACTGCTGCATCAAGCTCATCTTTGGAGAAGAGTTATGAACTGCCCGATGGTCAGGTCATCACTATTGGTAATGAACGATTCCGTTGTCCTGAGGCATTGTTCCAACCAAGTTTCTTGGGTATGGAATCTGCTGGTGTCCACGAGACCACCTTCAACTCGATCATGAAATGTGACGTTGATATTCGTAAAGATTTGTATGCGAACACTGTGTTGTCTGGTGGTACAACCATGTTCCCTGGTATTGCTGATCGTATGCAGAAAGAGATCACCGCCTTGGCGCCAAGTACAATGAAGATTAAGATTGTTGCTCCACCTGAGAGGAAATACTCCGTCTGGATTGGTGGTTCTATTCTCGCCTCACTGTCCACCTTCCAACAGATGTGGATCTCGAAACAAGAATATGATGAATCTGGTCCAGGTATTGTTCATCGTAAATGCTTCTAAGTCGCTTTAACCTTGTATAAACAGAAATCATTTATGAATTATTATTATTATTGCTACTATTTACCTTTGATCGTTATCCGCTCAACAAAGTTATCAAAATAAAATTTATCTTATCCACCCTTATTTCGACTTGTTTTGTTCCTTTCTCTTTCTGCCCCGAGGTGTAGACTTATGTATTATGTGGAATTAAGGCGTTGTTTCTAAATCAGGATTAGATACGCCGACAGTGGAATAGGAGGAACGTCTACGAAGTTTGCGAAGAAGGTCTGAGTGGAGTCGATACCCGGTTATTCAAGGTACTCTTGAAAAATGCTCTTAGTGTGGCGACCGGTGTGAGTCTAACATACCTTGTGTAAGAGAAAAATTCGTTAGCATATGTAAAACTTTGGCACTATGGTACTATGAAATTTCGTATTACTTTTTTTACTAAATATATCGTGGTATTATTTATTACTCCCTTGGGTTCCCAGCTGGACACAGGGTCTCATCAGCACTTCTCCATTTTGTCGTGTTCTTTTCAGCTGAACCCATAGTTGCTCATAAGCTTTCAAATCACACAATGAAATAGTATTATTATTTAGTGGATGAAAAAGCTTCGGACAAAATTTATTATGGTTAATAATCATAATAATTTTAACAGCTCTGCTTTGAAACCTCCGTTTCATAGTTTTCTGCATTCCTTCCCTTCCGTCGTGGGGGTTGTAAAATTTTCAGAATGTCCAGGTTGGACAGTTGTCACACGTATTCTCTCAGTTGATTCGACAAATAGAGCTTCCGTTATCAATCTCTCCCTCTACCCTGTTATATAAGATTTTAGTACTGTCAACTTATCACTATAAGGTTGTGTGTAATTGCATATATTGCTATAGCTGAACTATTCTTCAAATTTCTTATTTTATTAGGGTCAACTAATCCAGATTTTGCTGGGTTTTTATGCTCCTCTTGTCTGACTGATCCCGTTCTACTACTGTGACCTGACAATCATTGCGGGTTGTTAGATAAACTAAATTGTGTGTGTGTTAAATTGGCTTCACAGGATCCTTGAAACGACAACATTTGTTTGTAAGTGAGTTTGATTGCCACTTTTATTCCTGCCTTGTTAATGATTCTACTCAAGATTTCCGAGGTTCCTTCACTGTGTGAAAGTACAACTGATGATTTAAATTCCTTGCTGCTAGTGCCGTTAAATCATTCTGAGCATTTTTTCTATGTGTAGTTACAACTGATGTGATTATGAACAGCATTAAATTGTGTTCGAAACGTCATCCAGCAAATAATGTTCTTTCACTATGCGAAACATCTAATAAACATTAATTTGGAATAAACATCCGTTACCTCGTCCGTACAGCCTGAAACGCCGTGCTGGGACTCAAGGGATGGAAATAACCAGTCAGCTTCGAGATGGTTTATTTACTCTCATGGATCATATACATGTTGTTATCTGGTGTTCTCTATGGCGTCAGGTGTTTACTCTTCTAGTCAACATCACTTCACTAGAGAGTGCATTAGTCGAGTAATCAGTTCGCCGTAAGAGTAAACTTGTGGTGTTACCCAAGCGAACTGATCGTCAAAATCACCTCAAGCAACCCAGTCAGGTGAAACCATTGTGTAAAAATGCGTAATTTGTAGAGATGACATTTTGTGTAGCTGCCAGTGATGCAACCACTCATTTAGCCCGCATTGATTGGGTTATCTCAGATATAACTAGACACTGGTAGATCGGTAATAAGAATACATTGTCAATAAGGTCAAAGAGAGAGGGATCGTCTCTATGTTATCCAGTCATCACTGAAATATAAGGTGCCTGCTTCTTACTATTAGATTACCCGATTGATTTCCTAATGTCATTCTCCTGGTCAAACATCGTTTACATCTACTACCGGTCCTCTCAGTATGACCTTGAACGTGATTGGCCATTTCTCATGATTTTATCATCTCTTGTTGACTTGTAATGGTTGATGATTGCTTTATTAATTTGACAGACAGACTGAATGGCCTTTTGACCATGTGACCCCCTCATTTTTTATTATGCGATAAATCTGATCTCCGTGTCAATGTGTCTTTTGATAACAAATTCTGTAGTTTACGGATAATTCCCATCCAGGCAGCAATGATAAGAAAAAACAGGTTGTAGTGTTTACCGAAGAGGCTCTACTTGGCGAATTCATTTTCCTCTTTAGCTAGACAATCCTTAAAAGAGGACAGTAAAAATGTGAATAGTTGTCATAATCATAGTTGTTAATACTAAAAAGTATATCAGAAAACTTGAATAATGGTATTACAGTTACACAATAATTAAAAAAGAATTACAAATTAATGAGTTGTAATCACTATGAAATTTCAATAAAATAAGATGACCCGTGTCAACACTGGTATTTGAATATCCCACTCCTTATAGAACCAATGCTACCCTTCTGCAACTACGTGTAGGATGATGTTCTTAAACCACACTTTTAGACAGGATACATGTCAAACGCTCAATATGCCTCACTACACAGGAACAAGTGACCTGGTATGCATGCACACAGAAGTGTTCACATGAGAGACTCTGTATCTCTGGTTTCTTCAGACCAGTCGACGACTTGAGAAGAACACGACTCTTAGCTTCGCTGTCAATAGTGTTATTCCCGAGGACACTGGAAGTCTTCACGTGTTACGTCTCCTTTAAAATCAAGGTAGGTGTGAAGTGTCTGTTTTGGCACAAACGATGTTTGATTCGTTTGCACTCTTGGTTTGATGCTCCCATCTATTTGAGATGAAGATTTCCACCAGAAGGTCAAATTCTTGTTCTAGAGGATCAGGGCTACAGGTACGTCGGATCTGAGTGGCGAGGGATTTAATTAAGTTTCACTGTCATTCGAAAAGGATCCGACTGTGGAAATTTGTCAGTTGACCATTCCATGCAGATTTCCCATGGACTGACCTTCTTAAGTTTCCCTCGTCTCTCCTCATCAGCTCCCCATGGAGAAACATAATTTCGGATTCGTTTTCCATTTGAAGAATGCATCTCATTTCTGGATGTCAGTTGTTAAATACCTGTCACAACTGAGTGGGGTTGTAATTATTGTCACGAAGGATGACAATATCGTCCGTGTATCTCACATACGGTGGGAAACTATCAACAGTCAACTTTAATGGCCCGTTGAATGTCAACTGAAATGAAGACAGCCTCTACAGACAGGAGAACACAGCACCAACGACATCGGAGCACGCTGATATTTGGGGCGAGACAGGCAGTGAAACCAGGTACATAACGCTAGATTTATTAGGGAAGGAAGTGTTGATTGAAGTGTAATGGTATTAAACTTGACATCCGATTAGTTTTAAGTTAGGTTAAGATGGCGAAAGATTAGGGTTCAGTTTATGCCCGTGACAGGTTAGACGGAGATTCGGGGGCGGGGATATCAGGGTTGGTTAGAGCTTTGTTAGGGTTATGTGATGGAGAGATTTAGTAGGCACAGTACAATGGCCCTTTACGTAGTCGCTGGTGCGGTGTGCACGCCTGTTGGTTGTCTGAAGTTCAGCTATGTCCCTTCCCTCTCCTTGTGTCCATCACGTGCGAATTCAACTCAAGTTTATCCACTATCTCAGCCAATCACATGTTAGACATACAGTGAGTGGATGGTATTGACCTGTCAAAAAACCAAATAACCATCATCGAATCACTCAGGATCTTGTGGTTGTGGGACCAACCCTGATTGACCATTCATCCAGTTGGGCAGGAATTCGGTGAACCGTGAATTCTAACATCTGTCAGTTTGTGATACAACGCCACTACCCTTACCTACAATACCTTAGATAAGCACATCCACTTCACGCCGCACATAGTGAACCTCCAATGCCCACGATTTCTCTCATCAGGACATGCATCCAGTAGCTGTCAGTCAATAGGAGATTGATGTCAATGTAGATTTCGTCATGGGTGAGTACTGTTGCTAAGCAGTTTGGAGGTGGATGGACGAAACAGCTATCCAGTGTACCTTCTGCTCGTCTATGAGTGATCCTTTGTCACCGATGTTAGTTATTGACGAAATACCTACGAAAAGATTAATCCAAATTCCTACACACAAACAACTACCAATAGTCTAAATGTATATAGATATAATATATATTTATGTTTTAATCTACGACCTTTGATAGCTTATTGTGTCTCACTGACTCTATTCATTCCTGTTTTTATTCACATAACATTACAAAAATGAAGTATTTTATTCGACTAGGAATGTTACGCAATGTGTTTTTTCATGAGACATTTTATCACGTTTTGTACAATTATGTGTATCACTTTTCATATATGTGTGTGTACATAAAAACAATCTATTTATCGAGCTGTTGTATGTGGAATTTGACCGACGGTATAATGATCTGCAATCTGTTAATTATTTTCGTCAACTTGAACTGTATAACTAACTATCCAGTCTATTTTAATTGGAAATATTCTATTCAGCCTATATGACTTTGCTGGCTTCGCTAAGTGATCACAACCTCTTATGGTGTTTGAACTGATTTACCTGTTTGATGTGAGCCGATCCCCAAGAATATGTCAACAATGATGTCAAGTGTGTACTCCAGTGAAACCTATCTGGCTACCAGAGTTTACTAGTTGATATGTAAGTGATATCCGACTACTCATATCGATAGATCCGTTAGTAGTATGTAGCCTTATTGCTAGTTCTATTTACTGACTGACCAATATATGCGTGTTGTTGAAACTGATTCATCTGTCTTCCGTGTATCTATCTCTCACACAGAATTATACTAATAATTACCTGAAATTGCTCATATGAGTGATTGAAGTCTACTTATATATATATGTCAAACTGTGATACGTATCGATGAAGTTGACGAATATTAATGTAAACAAATGACTGTGACGTCAAATACATAGGTCAGAATAGTATATCAGGGTAGTCAAATAGTTGGAACAGAAGAATTTAGCTAAGGTTAGAATGATTGAGTCCGAGAAGACAAGTAATTTAGAAAAAAGCTCAGCAATCGCACTGCGTGCATTAACACACAATAGGGTGGGAGAGGGTTTCAAATTCTAAGAAGTAATATAAGTAGGTGGAGAGAGAGATTGATTACTGGATCCTTGTTAATCCAGTCAACACCTAAAACATGCAACAGAAATGACTCAACGCAAATACCAGAGATATAGAAGTTATTATTACCAGTCAGATCAGAGGAGGATGATAAATAATGTTAAAATGTATTCAATTCACATTATAACACTCTAACAAGTTACTTATTTTGACTATAAAACATCTTATTTCCCATCTTATTGTATTTTATTGATAACACTAATATTATTTCCCAGTGCACTTTGTCTTATATTGATTTTATTCAGATGTCTAGTCAATTTCTACTCATGTATATAAATGAAGCAAGTTGTGTGTGTGTGAGTGCCTTTGTATGATTATGAGTAATAATTTGTGCTCGAAAAGTCATCAGTAAATACTACTGTAAAGCATTATTAGATTTTGCCAAAATAAAATTTTATCCATAATGGAGTTATACTCCACTACAGTGCCCAAGATTTATCCTTATTAGTAAATGGGCCCTTGAGTGACGCTTAAAGTATCGGTCAAAGCATAGCATGCTAATTTAGGTGGATCCCATTTCCGACAGGTTTACTGGGTATAATATACAATTTGTTACTCTTGTTCACAACTACATCAGTCAGTGTATTTAATAATAATAATAATAATAATTTTTGCTTTATTCCAAAAACAGGACTAATGTTACAGCAAGGAATTTTCAGCATTCAGTACAATATTGCATCAAATTTACTCAAAAACGACAGAATACAAAATAAACATTACATAATAATAATAACAAAACGTTGTTATAGCAGCTATGTAGCAAATTACTGTATGCAATACGGAGAAAAATATGCATAAAGTATAAAATTATAGTAATAATAGTAATAACAAATAAAATAAAAATAGCAAAGTTATAGTTAAACGATGGAAAGGGTGACACCATAAAATTAAAGAAAGATGAACAATGTAAGGGTCGATTCACTTTGCTAATTACATAGTAACTTATATGTTTCACGTCTAACAGAGTCTTCATCACACAACATGAGAACTTTCTTTACATATAGTCTTACTCCTCTCCTGTTATTGTTTTAAATTGTAATCTAAATTGATTTAAGATGCCCATTCGAAATTCCAAAAGACTGATATTACTAAAGAAAGAACATCCTTTTCGATAACTTCTTGATCATCAGATTCTACAGTTATATATATCCATAATAATGAAAAAAAATGACCGTTATTGACACCATTAGTGTTATTTTTCAAAGTTAACATCGAGTCATTGACATCAGGATTCCAAAAGTTATTTGCAATTAGATTGTTAATCGATTACAGTTCAAACCATGTTCATGTGGTAATATGTATAATTGTAACACTAAATTGAACACCAGTATTTCAAAATAAATGATTATGAATAACAATGAATATATGACAAATAATGAATGCTCATGAGTCATGTTCATATAAATTCTATTCATATTGATTGTAAACTTCATAGGGATGAATGATAATCTCATGGATGCGGGAAGAAAAACTGGGATATAAGTTTATGTACTTAGTGTTTGTGCCAGTGCGTAAGTTAATGAATAAGTTTAAACAAGAAAACAAAAGGTTAGTTTATGCAGGTATAATAATAAGGGGTAAGGTAGTTTGTATATAAAGGATGGAGGGCCATACCTGAAATACCAACGTAATATGATAATTATGAATTTGTAGATTCCACAGTAGCCCACGATAGCAATAGTGGTTGGACCTGTTTCCTTTTCACACACAGCACCGGTTGTTTAGGGCGAAATGAATCAGCCCCTGATGTTTGTAGTGTTCGGTACCTGGATGCTTTTGGCAATTTATTTGGTACCTGACACATGATGGAGAAGGATTCTTCAATTCTGGCTTTGTGGCCGAATTCGACCAGATGATTTGATATCGGACTGTTTACGGTTTTCCCTACACATTTATTTCGTCACACTGGTAGGTGTCCCTGTAATTTTTCATGTATGTCCAGTATAGATGAATTGCTTCCTTTCGACTACACACGTGTGTTTGCTGAATATTGATTGGGTGGACAAAGATAGTGGGTGATCAACGTCTCTCTCCATCAGTCTTCAGCTTAACTATATTACTTTATATATGTCCAAACCAAGTTCACTTTTAACAGTTTGAAAAGATATGGGCACTGGGTATATGATATTCATTATAATAAAGGTTTTCTTGTATTTCCCAAGGAATGAAAAACAAAACGATATTGCTGTTTTTACTGATAAAGATGTTAGCAGCATTAAATAGCGAAACGTCAGTAAAAACAGCAATATCGTTTTGTTTTTCATTCCTTGGGAAATCCAGGAAAACCTTTATTATAATGAATAACTATATTACTTTTTAATATTTTCATGCTGCCTCACCCCTCCCCGGTCGTGTGATTACACACAAGTGAGTGCATTCCAATGATCTACTCTTTTTTCCCCAGAATATTCAATTTATTGGGGTCAACCACTCCCATATTCCGAACAATGAAGTGATCCCGATCTACTAGTTTGATCTACGTAATTAGCCTTACAGTCATTAGATAATATTGTGATCCTTAAACCGACAAAGTTTACTCCTGTGTGAGTTGATTTGTTGTCTGGTTTAAATGCCATCTTAACTGATTTCAGCCTCATTAGGAATCCGACGTAGGCTTTTCAGTGTTCTTTCATTATATGGCAGTATGATCGAGGCTTTAAATTCCTCATATATTACTACTTTTATTTTTCTAATGGATCTTCATACATTTTAAAATGAAATCTGGTAGGTAGTTAGTTATTCACTAGGAGCGTTTTCCTCATTATTTGTTTGATTCCATTATTTGAATGTTCTGACTAACTAGTTAGGCTCCTGGCCCGATCATCATTTGACATTTAACCCAGGCTACATTTAACGATTCTGAATGGGATGAATTAAAGTCTAAGTATTTATTGGAATGTATTATTGATATAAGCACAAAATTTGGGCAATATGGTAGAGTATAATCCCATTATGGATAAGCTTTTATTTCCATATTAGTTTGTTTATTAGATATACCACACAGTGAAACAGTATTATTTACTGGATGACGTTCCAATTGCAATCACACGACTTTGACACTTGAGTTTTATAGTTTTCTTTGTTCTCTCCTATTTGTCGTCGTTGGGGTAGTAAAATTTTCCAGATATCGGGGACATGTGATGAATCATTCCTATTACATGTATTTGTATTTGATTCGATAAACAAAAGCTTCTGTTATCAATCTCTCCCTATACCCTGTGACATTAGATTTTAAAACTGTCATCCTATCCCATTCTATTGTATGGTTGTGTGTGACTGCATGCAGTGCTATAGCTGAACTATTCTCTAGATTTCTTATCTTATTCGGGTCAACCAATCTAGATTTTGCTAGGTTTTTATGTTCAGCTAGTCTGACTGCCCCTGTTCTACTAGTGTGACCTATGTATTTGACCTGACAATCATTGCAGGGTATGAGATAAACTAAACTTAAGGTGTTTCAGGGCTTCTATCTCTTGTTTTGTCAGGTTGGGTTTTCCACATTTTTGTCGTTTTAATGTTAGTGCACATTGTGCCCGTACTTCATCAGCCGTAGTTTTGTCTATCCCACTCAGTGCTATTTCTATTTTAGGGATGACATCCTCAGGTTTCAGTTCGTCTACTGATACATTGAAATTTAGTCCCTTTTCTAATACACTTATTTCCGTAGGACTTAATGTATGTGTTGAGAGATTGATAACCCACTTTGATTTATCGATCACCTTAAGAATAACAAGGGTATAGTTATCACAAAGTCAGACAAAGGAAATGCAACAGTAGTTTTAGACAAATCAGACTATTTGGACAAGGTAAACACTCACATACAAACAGGACCATATGTGGAAATTAATAAACCAATAGATACAGTTATGAATAAAGTTAAGAAATCCACAGCGGATCTTATACGCCGAATGAAGCCGTTTCTAGGTGAGTCTAAGTGGTTTAATTTAATGCCCAAAACTAATAACCCCAGTAGGATGTATGGTGTTGTTAAAGTTCATAAGTCAGGATACCCTATTAGGCCTATAGTTGATTTTAGAAATTCACCTACTTATGAATTATCTAAATATTTAGCCATGGTATTAAATCCCCTTAAAAGACACTCAAAATCTAGACTAACAAATTCTTATGAACTAAAACATAGATTAGATAATTTAAAATTAGATAATGAAGAGAAAATGGTTAATTTTGACATTGTCAGTTTATACACACGTATACCAATAAATATGGCTATAGAGGCAGTCAGAAACGAACTCATTTCTGACCTAGAACTCGAACTTAGGACAAAAGTGCCACTTGAGGACGTAATGCTGGGAGTTCAGCTATGCCTGACTTCCACAGTATTTAAATTTCAAGGGAAAATATACAAACAAACTGAAGGAGTTGCCATGGGATCACCAATATCCCCAGTTGTAGCAGATATATTCATGAATAAGTGGGAAAGCATAGCGATTGAAACGTTCACCCCCACCCCAAAAGTATGGTGGAGGTACGTAGATGACACATTTACTGTACTTAGAACACAAGATATAGATAGGTTTTTCGAACACATAAACTCGGAGGTTGAAGCAATTCAATTCACTTATGAATTGGAAAATCAAGAAGGGGAGCTCCCAATGTTAGATTGCAACGTAAAGAGGAAAGGAGATGGGAAGTTAAACATTAGTGTTTACAGGAAACCCACACACTCAAACAGATATTTAAACTTCCGATCATCCCATCCTATGTCAGTAAAAATAGGATTGGTGAAATGTTTAAATGACAGAGCACAAAAATTAAGTAGTACCAAAGAAAATCTAAACCAAGAACTGATACATATAAAAGAAGCCTTGAAACTTAATAATTACCCGGATAAATTAGTCAGGAAATATGTAAGGAAATGTAAAAATAAAATAAATAATGGTAATAGCGATAGTGATAATAACAATAATAATGATAATGATAATAGTGATAATAATAATAATATTAATGACGACACCAACAAAAAGGAATCTAAATCATCAGTAGTAATTCCATACAAGGAAGGAACCTCGGAATTCTTAACAAGGCAGGAATAAAAATGGTATTCAAACCCACAAACTCAATTAGAAACAAGCTTTGTTGGTTAAAGGATCCTGTAGAGCCTTTAAAACAAAACAATTTAGTTTATCTCATACCCTGCAATGATTGTCAGGTCAAATACATAGGTCACACTAGTAGAACAGGGGCAGTCAGACTAGCTGAACATAAAAACCTAGCAAAATCTAGATTGGTTGACCCGAATAAGATAAGAAATCTAGAGAATAGTTCAGCTATAGCACTGCATGCAGTCACACACAACCATACAATAGAATGGGATAGGATGACAGTTTTAAAATCTAATGTCACAGGGTATAGGGAGAGATTGATAACAGAAGCTTTGTTTATCGAATCAACTACAAATACATGTAATAGGAATGATTCATCACCTGTCCCCGATATCTGGAAAATTTTACTACCCCAACGACGACAAATAGGAGAGAACAAAGAAAACTATAAAACTCAAGTGTCAAAGTCGTGTGATTGCAATTGGAACGTCATCCAGTAAATAATACTGTTTCACTGTGTGGTATATCTAATAAACAAACTAATGTGGAATTACTTACTACCACAGTGCCAATGTTTTACACATATATTAAGATTTTACTTTGATAAATCACACAGTGTTATACAGTAATATTAAGTGTATAACACTGTGTGATTTTTGGAATGTGTCGGTGTTTTGACTTTAAAGTCTAGCGGTGCAAAGGTAACTCTTTCTATACCTTTTCTAACTCAAAATTGTGAACTGGATTCGATGTATCATTGAGTTAATATTTGAATGAATAATTTAGGGCTATGTTCAGATTTTAAAACTCTGTGTAGGATTCTCTATGAGACAGGAATCATTTACAGTGGCATTTAAACCAACCAACGCACTTTGAGACAAACCTCCTCGACTTAATGAACTAATAGATCCAATTAGGAAAAATTACATATAATTTACTAAACACCATTATGTAGTGACTATGAGAACAGCTACATTACAGGCCCATGAGTATATTAGGGTCAATTAGGTCATTGAAATACACTAATGATTCAACCCTGTTCAGTTAAATAATCTACAAAAAGAACACTCGGCCACTGCTATGTATTCACACACATTCCGGTGAGGATAGGATAGGGTGAAAGTGTTAAAAGGAGATATAGTTAAGGTGAAGACTAATAGAGAGACAGAGACAGATTAATCACGCAATATCTTTATCCATCGAATCAGCACATAAGAAACATCTGTGGAATCGAAATGACGCAACACACATATCCCGAATACATGGGGTATTCCAACAGAAAACTGTAGGGGTGAATAAGGATACTTAAATCAATTTATCAACTTCTGTGAAAAGAATGATTAATATGATTTTGAGCATCAGTAATAAAATTTATGCTTGAAACGTCATCCATGTATAAACATAGGATAAACACTACTTATCTGATATGGAACTGTATATTCTGCCATACACACAGCTCAAATTCTACCCTTACATAGAAAGAAATCATCTTCAGTAGAGTAGATGTATTGATAATTTAACCTGACATATCCGCTGATCTTCTCTCTCGACTCCTACACATATGTTCACCTATAAGTGAGAGCACTCGAGCTGAAATGATTTCCTCTTGCGTGTGAACTTCTCTGTATCTCTCTGGCTGTATATTTGTCTATGTAGCTGTTTATCTCGGCAATCTTGAGATACCCTGCTTATAATATACTTTCATTAATTCATATCTTCCGTAGTCATTTTTATTTTGTATATATCTCTGTGCTACTGGCCGGTTACGTCATCCTACTGAGCATGTATGACGTGTGTGAGTGCGTGTGTAGACTCGATGAAATAAAGCTCTTATGATCAACCTTTGTCCCACATTAAATTGTGTGTCAGTCAATCCACTGTGATGGTTGAGTTTTTCTCCAAAACATTCATCTTTGTGACGTCAGTCATCCTACATTTAGCTAAAATCTTAGATTCCGATAAACCAACTACCTCAGTCTATTGAACCATGTAGCTGACATTACTCACGGCCAATGCAGGGTATTTTGTAGATTACACGATTCTGTCTAGTTGGAATTCGATATGAGATTTCAAGCCACAGAGCTCGTCTCTGAGTGAGCTTAAATAGTTTTAAGTAGCAACCCGTAATTCCTGTTTTCTAGATGTCACTTTATTATGCTATAAAGATTGCAAATACGTTAAATTGCACTCATAATTGTGTTATCAACAACAGTTTCACTGCTGTCATGTTCTATTATTCTAAAGTATTTTGAACGTTGTAATGAATTTTATGAAAGATTTATTGAGAAACAATGTGATCCTCTAAGAGCTTCACCAAAAGATCATGCCCAAAACGGATTCAACAGAAGATTAATAATACAGTGGCAGTGAATATGAGTATTTCAAACCAAATAAAAATGCAGCGCTCAAACAATCGCATAAATCAACAAAAATATGACACAAAAGATAATATAAAAAAAGCAAAATCCAAGACACGATACTACATAGCAAACAAAAAAGTGTAAATTCAAGAAGCAAGGAAAGCTAGAGGCCAAAGAAACCAAAAGATTAGGAGAGAGCAAAACTAGATACACCCACGATAAAAAGAAGACCAGAAACATAAGCAAACAAAAACCATTAGGAGAATAATAACAAAAAATAACAAAGACAGGGCGATACCAATACAAACAACATAAAAAACAAGGGGGGAAAAACAGTTCCTCACAGCAGCTTTTGAAAATTATCTGGTCTCTCCAAAGCTACTGCTGAGTCATTACTAACTTTGAAAATTTCACAGATCACACAGATTTAGCACACTGTGTTATTGATGTTCGTGTATCACGGTCAAACAGAAAACAAAGAGGATGAAATATTATTGGAAGGAAAATATTTATATACCCAAGAATGTGGAGTAGGTGGATACCTCTTCTGGCAAATTTTCGGCTTATGATTACATATCTTCGCATTCACGCGTCATCAGCACGACTCATCCGCAAGATCCACATCATCCAGAGTCATTTCTCCAGTCCATTCTATGCTCGTCTTCTCACTCTCCATACTCTGCTGAATGATGCAGTTCACCACAATTACGAAGATCATCAGTGATGGCAAGCAGCCATATCTTACACCTGTCTTCGCTTCGGCTGCTTCTGTCAGCCTCCCGTTGTGGAATTCTTTACATGTGACTTTGTTAAATACCTGTTGAATGAGATTCGTAGATATTTGGTGTGCTTTCCGATGTCTTGTTACAGCAGATGTCAAATTCCTCTAAAATGAAGACTGTCGAAGACTTTGGCAAGGACGATTGAATTGAGGTGAAAAGGTGACTGCCATTCTAGACTCTGTCTGATGATGAATGGCAGATTGATCTGCATATGATTTGTTTTCCGTCTGACTGCAGTCATCTGGAAGTGCAACTTCACTCCAAATCATCAATGAGCTAAATGGAAACAAAAAATAACCCTTTTATAAGAAGACAAATCAAAAATGACCATTTCAACTTAACATTCTGTCGAAATCTACGTCACCATGCTGATATACTTGTGACTGTACACGGTGACTTCAATCGTCAAATCTTCAGATGCACATACATCTAATAAATCTCCAGCATCATTCATTTCACCGCCTCTGATTCATGATGAGTTCTACTCTGGTATTTTCTTCTCCCAGTTCTCCCTTCATTACCTCATTTCCAGTTTTGGTGTCATCTTATGTCTGAGGTCTTGCATATTTCTGATTGCACATATATATGTGCTCGGTTTAACAGTTCTCTTCGAGTGATGGTATCTTCGACTTTATTTCTGGTGTGGCATCGGATCCGAGGATGAGTGTATATCACTCAGTGTTACAGAGTCATCTCTGCTAAATTAATAAACAGAGATTAATTGCCGAGTGGTGTGCGAATACATGAGAAAGAGTAAACTGAGACGCACATAAATCCCATGCTTGTATATTGCGTTCACAATGGATACATTTACTCTTGGTGAAGTTAACTACTCACAATAACTAAAGTAGTATAAAATTGATTCGAAATTCATCACCAACCTGTGTTCTATATACACCTTTAATATGCGATATACTTGTATTTAATGATTAATTGATTTTTTACGAAACTGTAGTCACAAATCACTACATTTCGCTAAGAGGATTAGTTTCAGTCATTGAGGTGAATCATTTTGACTCACTTAGATTGTACCTTATCGGCTGCAGACATTTCGATCTTACATAAGTTTATTTATAGGTTACTTTATCTATCAACATTTAGATGTATTTGAATGTTCTCATCAGCGTCTTTGATCTAATCTAACTTGTTTATCACTACTGTTAAACTAACGTAACTTTTTCAAATTGTATTGATCCAACTGACTCAGCATACTGTGTTACTAATGATTTTCATTAAGAGTGGTCAGATACAATTAACACAAATGATGAAATCACTAGAATATATTTCTATTCTCAGCAATAGCTAGTAAGTGGATGCAAATCATCCAAAGATATCAGTTTATTTCACTCCTACAATCGTTGTTCACCTTGTCGAATATTCAAACTGGTATATGTGAATGTCTTCGTGAGGCTGATGTAGCCTTGGAATTTGAAATACAATATTTTATGAATACTTCACCACGGTAAAAGGATTTTAGTTTATTCCCTGAAAGATTAACAGTCTAGAGGAGATTATGAACAATTACGGTACACATTTACAAGGTAGAGTGTTTGTGTTATTTCGCAATACCCTCTTGCAAACAATCTATCACGTTCAAATGTTGAAATGTTCAACTGTACTTTGTAGATAACTGATTTAGTTGTGATTTGGCTGACGCGTTAGCAAACAGATAAGTCGATGTTTGTGTTCTACATGAAAACAAGCCGTAGTGTAACTTTCTACACTTGTTTCAAATAGTCATACAATAAAAGTTTTTCAATTTATTTTGCAGGGGATTAACAGCTTGGATTTGAGAATATCTTCGTTTCAGAACATTGAATTATAATATTCCAAGGCGAAAAATCTCAACAAATACTAATTAGTTATTCCTGTTCTGCTAATCAGATCTCAGTATTATCACAGTAGGAAAAGTTTGGGACAGAAATGTCCCATCGATATCGAAAAATTTCACTAGTGAATCAATTCAAAGCTATAAAGAATTATATTTGTTTGTTGAGAGGAAATTGTTAGGACGATAGTGCATTCAACCATCCAATAATAGATGAACTCTTTGGTTTGATAACTGAAACATTCATATGTCTGAAATTTCATTGTGAGTAGCACTGAGGTGCAAATCACATCGGATTCCACATGTTAACAATGGTTTATTGACAAGTAAGTGGATGTCAGCTGATTACTTTAGTTTGACAAGGTGTTTCATTATTCTGGAGATTGGAGACTACTTTTTCTTGACTATTTCAACTGATATTGTGTTTCTTTCAGCAATAATAATAATCATTCTGGTGTAATTCATTTTGACATTTTGAGTGCTTTGTGGTTCATTTAATCTTCATCATCACTAGGATGTATTGTGTAATAGCATAACTCAATTTTCGTGATTATTATTATTATTGTTCCCTTGGGTTCCTAGTGGAACATAGGGCTTCAACTGCACGCCTCCACTTGCTTCTGTCTTCTGCTGTACTTTTCACTTGCATCCACGTTATTCCATACTGTTTCAGTTCCTCATCACAAGATCTCCTCCATGTCACCCTTGGACGTCCCACTCGCCGCTTCCCTTTCGGGTTCCACTCGAGCGATGGCCTGACGCGCGATGTCACCCAACGGCCTCCTCAGCGAGTGTCCAATCCATCTCCACTTTCTCCTGCATATTTGTTGGGCGATTGGTTCCTGTTTTGTTTGTTCCCATAGCTTCTTGTTTGTGATTCTTTCCGGCCATCTGATCTTCAGTATGGAACGAAGACAGTTGTTGATAAACGTCTGCAACAAGCTGTTGGAAATATTCTTGGTGACCCACCAAGTTTCTGATCCGTATAGAAGAACTGACTGACTTGACGTTTGTATTGAAAATCCGAATTTTGTTGTTGATGCTGAGTGACGAAGATTTCCAGATTGGTTTCAGGTTGATGAATGTGTTTCTCGCCTTCCCGATTCTCGATTTGACATCCTCGTCCGTTCCTCCTGTAGTTGAGACAATGCTCCCTCCCGTTGATGGTGATTGGCGCTGGATGTTGCTGCTGTTGTTGTTGGTTGGTTATTTTCATAACCTCCGTCTTGTCTATGTTCACCTGGAGTCCTGTCTTTGCTGCTTTTTCGATCAGTTTGTCGGTTTTCGCTTGTAAGTCTTCGATTTTGTGTGACATCAAACATAAATCATCCGCAAAATCCAGGTCTTCTAGGTTCTTCACGTCGGTCCAGGATATCCCTGTGATTAGATTGTGTAATTATTTCCACTGGTTTACTATCATCTTAGTTCTATTTTTTGATTAGTAACACCCTCTTATATTATGATACTGACTTGGTTAAGACGAAAATAACAGTCACCATATGCTCAAAATTTACACATATTTTTCGAATTACATTGTTATTCACCTCTCTCTGATGAATTTCTATATTCCAAACGGTCTTGACAAAATTTCTTTCTTGAATTAGACTTCATGTTTCGAGTGATCTGAGTTGACACTGTTGATTGCGATGCTGTTACAGATGTTTTTTGTCAATGATCACCACTGACATCTAGAATTTATTGCAATGAATGGAAAAAATGCTCACTACTAAATATTGTCACATTGCTCCTGTTAACTTTCGAGATTAGAAAATGGAGCAGACTTCTGACTCATTGTAATTCAGAAATTTGTCGTCTAATATAAGGCAATATAAGGCGACCGCACTGATGGATCGGATGTTGAGCAGTACCAATCAACAGACTTCACAATCGAATTACTTGTCCAAGAAATTATTGAGCTGAGGGGAACTAGTGTGATATAATTTTGAAACAAGTTAACGAGTAGTGAAACATGTACTGCCGGTTGTTTAGAGGTAAACGATCCGGTGTTTCTCAGTTCTCGTTATTAGCCAATTTCTGTGAATTATTTTCACCACGTGCATACCGTGCAGTGAAACTGATCATCACAGTCTATTTTAAGTTGATTTGATTAGTGAGTGCAGTCAGCAGGAATGGAAGCCAGACCTACCTAAACTTATTTTGGGAGAATTGCGATTGGAACAAGTGAACTTGATATGAAATCTCACGATTATTCTTGCTGAATCAAATGTAAGATTTCGTGTTTTAATAATGGTTTGTTGACAAGTAAGTGGGTGATTAGTAAGTAGAGAAATTGAACATGGAGCGTCAAATCAACATTTCAGGGAATTTGACATTAGGCTCTGAAATGGATTGTATTTAGTTCAAAATGATGTGAAATAATTGTGTGGGAATAGAAAATGGATTTATTCTTGGATGTGAATAGGTATCAATAAAAGAAAATGTACATCGTGTTACTGTGCGTCGGTGACATAGCGGTTAGTACGCTCGCCGACCATGCACATGGTCCGAGGTTCGACCCCCGGCCACAGACGCACTTCTTTACTTCGCTAAGCCAGAAATAATGCTGGTGAAGAGGAAAGGTTGGGCATGAGGCTAGAAACCCCATCCTGTAAAATAAACACTGCTACAGAAACTTCAAGCCACTAGCTTGAAGCCCTATGTTCCACTAGGGAACGTGAAGGAAAAAAAACAAAAAAACATCGTGTTACTAAACGCTAATAGGTCTTTATCAATGAAATCTCATTAGAAGTAGGGCTGGGTGTTTTAGAAATCAGTTCATATACTGACAAATATTGGTCAACTGACCCCTGTGAATCAAAGAAGAATTGGGATCGAACTTCCAAAAATAGACTGGCACTTGTTGAATAAGCATTGTTTATTGTGATGGACTAATCGAGAAGATTGTGCATAAGTGATAATATTTATTTTGAGTCAGAGTGGGGGCACAAATATCGAAAGGCGAATTCCTTCATATTAATATATGTGTAAAACTTGGGCACTGTGGTGGTAAGTAATTCCATATTAGTTTGTTTATTAGATGTATCACACAGTATGAAACAGTATTATTTACTGGATGACGTTTCAAACACAATTTATTGTTCATAATCAATTATAATCACACGACTTCACAACTTGAGTTTTATAGTTTTCTTTGTTCTCTCCTATTTTTCGCCATTGGGTTAAGAGAGTATTCCAGATGTCTGCGTGGACAGGAGTTGAATCATTCCTATTACACGTACTCTCTTCAGTTGATTCGATAAACAAGGCTTCTGTTATCAATCTCTCCCTCCACCCTGTGACATTAGATTTTAAAACTGTCATCTTATCCCATCCATCCTATTGTATGGTTGTGTGTAATTCCATGTAGTGAGTGGTGTGGCTGAACTATTTTCTAGATTTCTTATCTTATTCCTTCATTCGACGATCCCATGACTAGCAGAAATACGACTTGGGTTTCATTGATAGTCATTTCCAGAATTAAGTCCAAAATAAAACAGTGTTTATAATTTCGTGTTACAGAATTGAAAAGCTTACGTTTATCGATAACGAGTGTCACTATGATCAGTGTACGCTTCGATCCACCAAGCCATGTGTATAAACAGGAACGGGACAAGCACTTTTAATTTGAATGCTTGCAACTAAGTAAATACTTCCAGTTATTCTCTATCCATCTGCAAAATATTTGTACACATCTCTCTTTGTTATTTATATTCATTCAAGCTTTCACTATCCTAGACAGAATTACGTAGGTTGTTTCCGATGAAGTCTAAAGCAACGTTAAGAATTCTTGATTACAGAATTGCATTGATGTTAAAGCGTCACAAAAATAATGGAATGAGATCTCAACTAAGTCTTAGTGCTAAATTTGAGGAATCCCCTGTTGAAACCTTCATTCTGAGCTACCTGATTGCCATCAGCAGTGTGTTGACTGAAAGTAATGATTCTTGCACTAAACATCATCTCTTCTCATCAAGAAATTTCTGCGTCGCACTACTGGGTCAATAGTATGCAGCTCGTATATTGTGGTTGTCAGTCTGATCAATACAAAACAACTGCAGAAAGTAGAGGCGTTTAAAGAGATATTGAGAACAGCCTACATTTGCAGACATCATGTTAATCCGTTGAGTAAATCCGGTTCTCTAAATCAACCTAGAAAACCACTGAATATGGAATGTATGAAAACAGTGTATGCTTTTATTAAGTAAATGAGAGAAATGCATCCTTCAAATACAATCTGAGAGACATATTACAATCTGTTGACTTTAGAAACCAAAAGTAATCTTCAATGATCCGTTAGTCCGATGGCAGCAGTACTTTGCTATAAGAATTGTGTCCCACATTTCAGTTTCAGTCACTTCATCGACTGTGTACTTACTCTACTTTACTTCGGCTATCTCCTACGGGAGGATGAGCCGGCTTCATGAACATCTCGAATCATCGCTGCCCAGGCGCGGCGATCTGATGCAAGGTTTTGCGACAGGGTTTTCCAATTCTTGTTCCACAGACGGAGTCCGTAGACGGTTTGTAGCCCCAGGCACTCCATATCAGCCTTGACTGTACCACGTTTGTAAGAGAGTTCATGAAGTTTCATGGGAATTTGGTACGAGTGATGTCCCCAGAATCGCTCGGCCTTTTGTTTGAGAGTGTAGCTCTAGCCTTTACACAACCAAGTGCGACCTACAAGGCAGTAGGAGTGGAGTAGGGAGTCCACTATCCATTGGCAGACGGTGATCGGAGTTCAGTTCACACGCCTTTTTGAATGGGGCCAGACATCCAGGACATCCAACAAGCCCTTTGTCCATACGTCTGCCGGTGAGCTCCAGTGAGCTTCATACGCCAGTCGTATGTGTGCACAATACCGCCACATCTCATTTTATGACAACTTCTGAACTGAAATACAAAAGGCTGTCCACTATTCTTGTGACTGCAAAGTCTTTGTGGAATACACGTTATGCATCTGAGATAGTGTATATTGTCAGTGAAGAGTAAATTGAAGAACCTCGGATGATCGCATATTTCTTCAAATCTGTGTGAGTTTGCATCTAATTGTTCCCCACATTATATCGAAATGCTTCTATGAATGCTGAAATGCACTGGGAAGAAATGATTTATAACAGTAATCAATTAGAAAGTTGTGTTGAGAAGACAGAAAAACACAACCATCTCTTTTGGTTTCATTTGAACCGCTACTTTTCAACTGACAGTTTTCTGCTAAATTCATTATCCTCATTCCTGGAACATGAAGTGGTCGTGACATACTGGAGGCTTTTGGAAACTGCAGTGTTGACATTATTCAGTGGCCTAGAAAGTTACTCAGATGACAAATCCTAGACAAGAGAAAATGCTCATCCTGAATTCCGCTGCCTAAAGTAGTCATCGAGATCGACTATGAACAGTGTGCTGCACACGTGTCGATAATTGAATTATTGACGTTTGAAATTTATGTTATTT
The DNA here is from genome assembly GCA_944472155.2 of Trichobilharzia szidati. Lineage (NCBI taxonomy): Eukaryota > Metazoa > Platyhelminthes > Trematoda > Strigeidida > Schistosomatidae > Trichobilharzia > Trichobilharzia szidati. Next base: position 155,020,253 of record OX235279.1, on the reverse strand, counting down.
CACCACGGATGTACTGAATGTGTTTTCAACGGAGAATCTAAGTATGCAGACAAACATGGGGGACATTAACTTTCTGACTCTCATTGTATGGATGGTCATAATCTGGTGTGTGTATGTGTGTTTGACTTATAAGCCAATATAAGTAGTGTAGCAAGCAACGCGTTTGGACTAATGATGATAATTTGTGTGTTAGTGGAAAAGTCGATGAAAAAGAGACGCGAGAAGAAGGTGGTTACACTCATAAGATTTCAGTATAAACAGGATAACTGAGATGTTGCCATTATTTTCGTGAATTTTAGGAAGCATTTGAGGTTCGTGATTTTCCTTAATGTAAATTGTATTTCGCCATAAATAACAAGTCTTGTGCGTTTCAAGTCGTACGGCTATCTGTTTCAGAGATGAATATGCTTTAATAGCAGTTATTCGAAGAGTGAGACTCAAGGATATTTCCGATAGACTCTGAAGCTGTTTCTGACTTGGTGGTTATGCAAGCGCAGAACGTGGACCTGTTCTTCTCAAGGAACATATTCAGAGGTTGACAGACAGCCTCACTGTCCAAATCATAAACTGTTATCAGTTGAAATGCTTCATTAAATTCCCTCTACTTTCAACTATTCTAATGAAATCGCTTGTACAACTGTGACTGCATTATGTAACATGCTGTCTGATTTTGATGATGATTTCCCTGAGTGCCTACTTCTAATCGTCCACTATCACCTTAGATCTCTTAATCATTGTCGCCAATGAACTAATCAACGCTACGCCCGTCTAACAATTTCATGCATTAAAGACGAGTGGTTGGAAGAAAATCTCAGATGAAGTACAATTCCAAATTCTCTCAGAGTGATGTTATTGATACTATTTAGCCAGCTGTATTGAAATCATCAAGTGATGATGGGCTATAGAGATTTAGATGATTTCAAAAGTGAGCACCTTAGAATCGTTCAACACTAAAAGGAAATATCTGTTCACAGCCCTCTGATTTCTCGTGATTCTCTAGATGATGTCAGATTGTGAAACAGTCTATCTCAAAATCATACTTAACACAGAGAATGTAACAAATGAATGTAAATTAAATCCGGACAATTATTCGCATTTCAAAAATGAAGTAATATATTACGGAATACAGGTTAAATTAACGTTGAGGCTTACTATTTGCAACTCTCCTGATCAATCAAATCAAAACTCGTTTTTCATGTTACACGTTGTCCCATTAATTTTTCAAAGTCAACTATGAATGTTAAATTGATGATAGTAAGTTAAAAACTTCAAACACATTTACTGCATTAAAGCAAGGGAAGTATGTGATTGAAACACTTGTTTTAACTATTATTAATTGACGGGGTTTTGTTTATTTCAGTAGCAAGTTTTTCCTTCGATGATATTTTTCAGGTCTCTTACATCGTATTAATTTATATTTGCTCAGTCAGTTACGCAGACGAAAGCTCTGCCCCATGCTCTGACCTATTGCGAGATGCACAAGTCCAATGTATCAAAAGCGTCTTGAATAAATTAGGTGAGTACTAGCTGAATATTGGAAAAGCTTTGCATAAACTACTATTCAATTCTACGTATAATATTCAAATTTATTTGGTACATTTTCTTTTAAAACAATTAGTCCTTTTTATAAATTGGGACAGTGTTATTAGAAGACGGAGATTATCTGAAAAATGTGATGTATTTGCGGTATACATTTGGAACAATCTGATCACACATTTACTTGTCAAGTTGATATATATGAAAAAATGTTAAATATAGCCTAGTTAGATAGATGCTCTTCAAAACAGTTATTATTAAGCCATACATACATTCCCATACAAGCCTTCTCCTAACGAACTAAAAATTCATGTAAACTTCAAAATCGTAAATGCAATGCCTCTGTGTGTTACTAATATAATTCGTGCAGGTTCTGAAAGCTACTTTTCTTAAAGGTCAGTAGAATCTAATCAAATTTTATCTTTCTAAGAAATGTAAGCAGCATACCTAAGCACACATTTAACAACTAATCTAAGTACATTCGGACGCAGTAATGAAGCAATTAGATATACTACTAACATTTGATTTCGAGCTTATAAAACTTGCTCTGCTTTATATTCTGTATCCCATTATGTTTTCGCTTAACTGTGAATCAATCAGCTTACTTCTCAGATATAACTGCTTGCCATTCTCCACTGTCAAACGGCTCATTGAAACTGATAAGAATATTTTGCCCTGGAGAAGAGAATGAATTTTTGTTAGGTGAATGGAGTGAAGTGGTAGAGCCCGTTGACTACTTCACTTATTTGGGGAGTTGCGTCAGCTAACGCCAACGGGTGAGCAATATTGAGGATAGGCATCGGTCGAGTGCTAGGTAAGGAGGGGAAATCAATAGACGAGGCTGTGAAGCTACATCGACTGAGATGGTTAGGACATATGTTACGCATGTCTAGTCATCGCCTTCCTCGACGGGTAATGTTAGCTGACATAGGGTCAGGTTGGAAAAGAGCCAGTGGTGGTCAAACCAAAACATGGCATCAGTCAATGAAATCCACAGCGGTTGGTTTAAGCATCGTAGGAAGGTTTAGACTTCCTGGTTGGGGTCCTCAGGACGGTAAACACCAATGGCTGGAGACCGGTGGTAGGAGTGGCTCAAAATCTTCGTTCTAACTGGCTGGCGCGGATGCATCCACTCCCTGTGACTTATAATACCCAATGAGACTGTATTGTTCTTCGATATTACTATTCTTTTTGCCTCATAACATCTCTGTTTACTGTCTCTATTTTGCATTTCTTCTACTTTCTTCTCTTGCTTTGTGTGCTACATAGAGTGTGGCGACTTGAACTGCTTCCCATCGGTGCAAAGTTCTATGTCGAAAACAGGCAGACAGACAGACAGACAGGTGAGTCGAGTCATAACATTTTATTATTCTTTTGTGCACCAGCTGAATTAAACGGCATCAAGTGCAGATAAAATTTTATCATCACCTAATTCAATAGACATCAGTTGTCATCAGCTGAACAGAATTGAAGTGAGTCTTGTAGTTAGAAAATATTTCTCATCGCCCTCTTCAAATTCCTAGGCAATTTTCAGTATCAAACACTATGAATATCAGTAGCGATTTAATACCCGAATATATATTCCCCTCACTTCATAACCCTCACCTATGGAAAATTGTAGACATGAGAAGAAAGATGATGAAAATGGATATTTTACGTAGAAGGACGGCCACGATGACATTTGGTAAAATTTTCTTTTGTAAATATTGATAATCAAAGGTGAAGCTAAAATCTGACTCGTTGACTTCATTTAATTTAAGTTCCAGCGAAGAAAATTTTCTTTATCGACGAAATCATCTTCAGAGGCTGTACAATCGTATTTATACTTACAAAAATATATAGTGGTCTATTATTGAGTAATAGGGGGTGACATAATTGATATAATTATTCAGAAGTGGCTTTAGAAGTGAAAATTAGAAGTTGAAAATTACGTGGTACTCAACGGCAAAAAGATAGAAATTTGATAAGGTTAAAATTGCTATTAAGTGAGAATAAAGGTATTTGAGTGTCAATTTAACAATGGTTCGGGTGGATATGATTGCGACGAAGACATTTCCATCGCTCTCTGAAACGTCATACACTGAACGTCATCGACGAAATAAAATCTCGACTACCAGAGATAGAAAGAAATATTTCGCTAAGAACACATGCTCTATTTGAGCTGACAGAAGACGAACAGAGAAGTTTCATGGACTACATCGATTCAGTTTCAAGAAGACGCTGTGAAGATGTAAACCTGAAACTCGCGAATAGCCTCAAATCCGCTGACACTTACTCACGTTTTCCTGCCAAACCAGAAAAATACGTTTTCAACTACTCTAGTATATCATTGACTCCTGTCCAATTGCAAGCCTTGTCGTTGGGTCCAAAATTCTGTGACATTTCAACAAATTCGAGTGACTTGGATATTAAAGTCCAGTTTGAAGCACTGATCCAACAGACAAATAACCTTCCTGCAGTGTCCAATAAATCATATGAACAATTCAAGTCTACAGTATTAAACAGCTGTCATCAGTACATCAACACGAAACCAAATGTCAAAAGATTGATATCAGCCGAGCACAGAAAACAACTACGTGAGATTCTAAAGAACAAAAACTTGGTTCTGACACGCCCTGACAAAGGTGCTGGCATTGTCCTGATGGATCGCCAAGACTACGTCGATAAAATGTTATCAGTCTTGTCAGATGAAAGCAAATTTTCAAAAGAATGTAGCCAGAAAGACCAAACGGAACAAATTGAAGACAAGCTAACACAAATGCTAAAGAAGATGAACAACGAGTCGATCATCAGCTCTGAATTATTCGAGCAAATACGACCCTCCGGTTCCGTGATTCCCCGTTTATATGGTCTGCCGAAAGTGCACGAAAGTGAGAACGTGCCACTACGTCCAATCTTGGACATGATTAATTCTCCATATCATGCTACTGCCAAATGGTTCGCAGATTTCCTCCTACCTATCAGAAACAACCTCTGCATGCATAGTGTTTCTGATTCGTTTGAGTTCGTCGACTCAATAAATGATGCTAATGTATCTGGGAAGAAAATGATATCCATGGATGTCACTTCGCTTTTCACCAACGTTCCCCTCACTGAAACTATCTGCTTTATATGCAAACTCATTGAGAATAATAACGTAGACGTATGTGTTCCGATCCACTACTTAAAGGAACTACTATTGAGGTGCACTCTAAATGTTCAGTTCAAGTTCAAAAATACGATTTATAAACAAAGAGATGGAGTGGCAATGGGGTCACCATTGGGTCCTTTACTTGCAGATTGCTTCTTGGCCAGCTTGGAGAATAATATTTTACGGCCTACTATCGACAGCTTCCATCTGTACCAAAGATACATGGATGATACTTTCATCATATGTGACGACAATACCGACATCGAATTGATAACCAAAGAGTTCAACAGCTGCCATCATGCCATCAAGTTCACGTCGGAATCAGAGAATAACTCGGAATTCCATTTTTTGGATGTTTTTCTAAAGAGGAGATCGGATGGTTCTCTTCAAAGATCGATCTACAGGAAACCAACATGGAATGGTCAGTACACAAATTACCATAGCTGGGTTCCCTTGAGAAGAAAGAGAAATCTGATCCATTCCGTAGCCTCAAGAATAAGGAGGATATGTTCAAGTGATAAAATCGTTGGGGAAATGGAGCAACTGAGACAACTCCTCATAGAGAATGGATATCCTCCAAACAAAAATAAAAACATTTCAGAAGGAGGAAAAAATTTTTACCAAAAAAACGATAAGGCGCACATGATATTTGTTACTTTCTTCCTAGTGTCCAATCAAAGTATCCATTACAGTCCTACAGGAGGTGAATGGCGAGCTCGAATAGCTGACTGGTGACTCACGTCTCTGACTGACAGCAGCACTGCTTCAAAAAGGTCGGCTTCGAATCTCAAAGTAAGCGAGATGACTTCCTTCAACATGGTTGCAGTGGGTATACGCCTATCACATTGACTGAGAGACACGCTGCCTGCCTGAAAATCTGACAGTATGTCTCAATGTCAGGCTGGCTGGTTGCCTGAATGCCGGATAGAAGACAGAATTAATGCCTGAATGAGCTCATGACTGCTGCCTACAAGTCTGTTTGCCTGGTTATTAACTGCAAGCACATAACCCAGCATGGTCAAGGTGTGCTTCGTGCCGATTGTCTCCAATCATCAATGCATGACAAGAATTCATAGTGAAGCATGATGACAAGCCAGGAATTTCGGTGCTGGCCACACTACAAGCTTGTCGTCTAATCGAGTTAATTCAGTCTGCACCAAACTGAAGACTAGACACGCACATGATATTTGTTACTTTCTTCCTAGTGTCCAATCAAAGTATCCATTACAGTCCTACAGGAGGTGAATGGCGAGCTCGAATAGCTCACTGGTGACTCACGTCTCTGACTGACAGCAGCACTGCTTCAAAAAGGTCGGCTTCGAATCTCAAAGTAAGCGAGATGACTTCCTTCAACATGGTTGCAGTGGGTATACGCCTATCACATTGACTGAGAGACACGCTGCCTGCCTCAAAATCTGACAGTATGTCTCAATGTCAGGCTGGCTGGTTGCCTGAATGCCGGATAGAAGACAGAATTAATGCCTGAATGAGCTCATGACTGCTGCCTACAAGTCTGTTTGCCTGGTTATTAACTGCAAGCACATAACCCAGCATGGTCAAGGTGTGCTTCGTGCCGATTGTCTCCAATCATCAATGCATGACAAGAATTCATAGTGAAGCATGATGACAAGCCAGGAATTTCGGTGCTGGCCACATTACAAGCTTGTCGTCTAATCGAGTTAATTCAGTCTGCACCAAACTGAAGACTAGACACGCACATGATATTTGTTACTTTCTTCCTAGTGTCCAATCAAAGTATCCATTACAGTCCTACAGGAGGTGAATGGCGAGCTCGAATAGCTGACTGGTGACTCACGTCTCTGACTGACAGCAGCACTGCTTCAAAAAGGTCGGCTTCGAATCTCAAAGTAAGCGAGATGACTTCCTTCAACATGGTTGCAGTGGGTATACGCCTATCACATTGACTGAGAGACACGCTGCCTGCCTGAAAATCTGACAGTATGTCTCAATGTCAGGCTGGCTGGTTGCCTGAATGCCGGATAGAAGACAGAATTAATGCCTGAATGAGCTCATGACTGCTGCCTACAAGTCTGTTTGCCTGGTTATTAACTGCAAGCACATAACCCAGCATGGTCAAGGTGTGCTTCGTGCCGATTGTCTCCAATCATCAATGCATGACAAGAATTCATAGTGAAGCATGATGACAAGCCAGGAATTTCGGTGCTGGCCACATTACAAGCTTGTCGTCTAATCGAGTTAATTCAGTCTGCACCAAACTGAAGACTAGACACGCACATGATATTTGTTACTTTCTTCCTAGTGTCCAATCAAAGTATCCATTACAGTCCTACAGGAGGTGAATGGCGAGCTCGAATAGCTGACTGGTGACTCACGTCTCTGACTGACAGCAGCACTGCTTCAAAAAGGTCGGCTTCGAATCTCAAAGTAAGCGAGATGACTTCCTTCAACATGGTTGCAGTGGGTATACGCCTATCACATTGACTGAGAGACACGCTGCCTGCCTGAAAATCTGACAGTATGTCTCAATGTCAGGCTGGCTGGTTGCCTGAATGCCGGATAGAAGACAGAATTAATGCCTGAATGAGCTCATGACTGCTGCCTACAAGTCTGTTTGCCTGGTTATTAACTGCAAGCACATAACCCAGCATGGTCAAGGTGTGCTTCGTGCCGATTGTCTCCAATCATCAATGCATGACAAGAATTCATAGTGAAGCATGATGACAAGCCAGGAATTTCGGTGCTGGCCACATTACAAGCTTGTCGTCTAATCGAGTTAATTCAGTCTGCACCAAACTGAAGACTAGACACGCACATGATATTTGTTACTTTCTTCCTAGTGTCCAATCAAAGTATCCATTACAGTCCTACAGGAGGTGAATGGCGAGCTCGAATAGCTGACTGGTGACTCACGTCTCTGACTGACAGCAGCACTGCTTCAAAAAGGTCGGCTTCGAATCTCAAAGTAAGCGAGATGACTTCCTTCAACATGGTTGCAGTGGGTATACGCCTATCACATTGACTGAGAGACACGCTGCCTGCCTGAAAATCTGACAGTATGTCTCAATGTCAGGCTGGCTGGTTGCCTGAATGCCGGATAGAAGACAGAATTAATGCCTGAATGAGCTCATGACTGCTGCCTACAAGTCTGTTTGCCTGGTTATTAACTGCAAGCACATAACCCAGCATGGTCAAGGTGTGCTTCGTGCCGATTGTCTCCAATCATCAATGCATGACAAGAATTCATAGTGAAGCATGATGACAAGCCAGGAATTTCGGTGCTGGCCACATTACAAGCTTGTCGTCTAATCGAGTTAATTCAGTCTGCACCAAACTGAAGACTAGACACGCACATGATATTTGTTACTTTCTTCCTAGTGTCCAATCAAAGTATCCATTACAGTCCTACAGGAGGTGAATGGCGAGCTCGAATAGCTGACTGGTGACTCACGTCTCTGACTGACAGCAGCACTGCTTCAAAAAGGTCGGCTTCGAATCTCAAAGTAAGCGAGATGACTTCCTTCAACATGGTTGCAGTGGGTATACGCCTATCACATTGACTGAGAGACACGCTGCCTGCCTGAAAATCTGACAGTATGTCTCAATGTCAGGCTGGCTGGTTGCCTGAATGCCGGATAGAAGACAGAATTAATGCCTGAATGAGCTCATGACTGCTGCCTACAAGTCTGTTTGCCTGGTTATTAACTGCAAGCACATAACCCAGCATGGTCAAGGTGTGCTTCGTGCCGATTGTCTCCAATCATCAATGCATGACAAGAATTCATAGTGAAGCATGATGACAAGCCAGGAATTTCGGTGCTGGCCACATTACAAGCTTGTCGTCTAATCGAGTTAATTCAGTCTGCACCAAACTGAAGACTAGACACGCACATGATATTTGTTACTTTCTTCCTAGTGTCCAATCAAAGTATCCATTACAGTCCTACAGGAGGTGAATGGCGAGCTCGAATAGCTGACTGGTGACTCACGTCTCTGACTGACAGCAGCACTGCTTCAAAAAGGTCGGCTTCGAATCTCAAAGTAAGCGAGATGACTTCCTTCAACATGGTTGCAGTGGGTATACGCCTATCACATTGACTGAGAGACACGCTGCCTGCCTGAAAATCTGACAGTATGTCTCAATGTCAGGCTGGCTGGTTGCCTGAATGCCGGATAGAAGACAGAATTAATGCCTGAATGAGCTCATGACTGCTGCCTACAAGTCTGTTTGCCTGGTTATTAACTGCAAGCACATAACCCAGCATGGTCAAGGTGTGCTTCGTGCCGATTGTCTCCAATCATCAATGCATGACAAGAATTCATAGTGAAGCATGATGACAAGCCAGGAATTTCGGTGCTGGCCACATTACAAGCTTGTCGTCTAATCGAGTTAATTCAGTCTGCACCAAACTGAAGACTAGACACGCACATGATATTTGTTACTTTCTTCCTAGTGTCCAATCAAAGTATCCATTACAGTCCTACAGGAGGTGAATGGCGAGCTCGAATAGCTGACTGGTGACTCACGTCTCTGACTGACAGCAGCACTGCTTCAAAAAGGTCGGCTTCGAATCTCAAAGTAAGCGAGATGACTTCCTTCAACATGGTTGCAGTGGGTATACGCCTATCACATTGACTGAGAGACACGCTGCCTGCCTGAAAATCTGACAGTATGTCTCAATGTCAGGCTGGCTGGTTGCCTGAATGCCGGATAGAAGACAGAATTAATGCCTGAATGAGCTCATGACTGCTGCCTACAAGTCTGTTTGCCTGGTTATTAACTGCAAGCACATAACCCAGCATGGTCAAGGTGTGCTTCGTGCCGATTGTCTCCAATCATCAATGCATGACAAGAATTCATAGTGAAGCATGATGACAAGCCAGGAATTTCGGTGCTGGCCACATTACAAGCTTGTCGTCTAATCGAGTTAATTCAGTCTGCACCAAACTGAAGACTAGACACGCACATGATATTTGTTACTTTCTTCCTAGTGTCCAATCAAAGTATCCATTACAGTCCTACAGGAGGTGAATGGCGAGCTCGAATAGCTGACTGGTGACTCACGTCTCTGACTGACAGCAGCACTGCTTCAAAAAGGTCGGCTTCGAATCTCAAAGTAAGCGAGATGACTTCCTTCAACATGGTTGCAGTGGGTATACGCCTATCACATTGACTGAGAGACACGCTGCCTGCCTGAAAATCTGACAGTATGTCTCAATGTCAGGCTGGCTGGTTGCCTGAATGCCGGATAGAAGACAGAATTAATGCCTGAATGAGCTCATGACTGCTGCCTACAAGTCTGTTTGCCTGGTTATTAACTGCAAGCACATAACCCAGCATGGTCAAGGTGTGCTTCGTGCCGATTGTCTCCAATCATCAATGCATGACAAGAATTCATAGTGAAGCATGATGACAAGCCAGGAATTTCGGTGCTGGCCACATTACAAGCTTGTCGTCTAATCGAGTTAATTCAGTCTGCACCAAACTGAAGACTAGACACGCACATGATATTTGTTACTTTCTTCCTAGTGTCCAATCAAAGTATCCATTACAGTCCTACAGGAGGTGAATGGCGAGCTCGAATAGCTGACTGGTGACTCACGTCTCTGACTGACAGCAGCACTGCTTCAAAAAGGTCGGCTTCGAATCTCAAAGTAAGCGAGATGACTTCCTTCAACATGGTTGCAGTGGGTATACGCCTATCACATTGACTGAGAGACACGCTGCCTGCCTGAAAATCTGACAGTATGTCTCAATGTCAGGCTGGCTGGTTGCCTGAATGCCGGATAGAAGACAGAATTAATGCCTGAATGAGCTCATGACTGCTGCCTACAAGTCTGTTTGCCTGGTTATTAACTGCAAGCACATAACCCAGCATGGTCAAGGTGTGCTTCGTGCCGATTGTCTCCAATCATCAATGCATGACAAGAATTCATAGTGAAGCATGATGACAAGCCAGGAATTTCGGTGCTGGCCACATTACAAGCTTGTCGTCTAATCGAGTTAATTCAGTCTGCACCAAACTGAAGACTAGACACGCACATGATATTTGTTACTTTCTTCCTAGTGTCCAATCAAAGTATCCATTACAGTCCTACAGGAGGTGAATGGCGAGCTCGAATAGCTGACTGGTGACTCACGTCTCTGACTGACAGCAGCACTGCTTCAAAAAGGTCGGCTTCGAATCTCAAAGTAAGCGAGATGACTTCCTTCAACATGGTTGCAGTGGGTATACGCCTATCACATTGACTGAGAGACACGCTGCCTGCCTGAAAATCTGACAGTATGTCTCAATGTCAGGCTGGCTGGTTGCCTGAATGCCGGATAGAAGACAGAATTAATGCCTGAATGAGCTCATGACTGCTGCCTACAAGTCTGTTTGCCTGGTTATTAACTGCAAGCACATAACCCAGCATGGTCAAGGTGTGCTTCGTGCCGATTGTCTCCAATCATCAATGCATGACAAGAATTCATAGTGAAGCATGATGACAAGCCAGGAATTTCGGTGCTGGCCACATTACAAGCTTGTCGTCTAATCGAGTTAATTCAGTCTGCACCAAACTGAAGACTAGACACGCACATGATATTTGTTACTTTCTTCCTAGTGTCCAATCAAAGTATCCATTACAGTCCTACAGGAGGTGAATGGCGAGCTCGAATAGCTGACTGGTGACTCACGTCTCTGACTGACAGCAGCACTGCTTCAAAAAGGTCGGCTTCGAATCTCAAAGTAAGCGAGATGACTTCCTTCAACATGGTTGCAGTGGGTATACGCCTATCACATTGACTGAGAGACACGCTGCCTGCCTGAAAATCTGACAGTATGTCTCAATGTCAGGCTGGCTGGTTGCCTGAATGCCGGATAGAAGACAGAATTAATGCCTGAATGAGCTCATGACTGCTGCCTACAAGTCTGTTTGCCTGGTTATTAACTGCAAGCACATAACCCAGCATGGTCAAGGTGTGCTTCGTGCCGATTGTCTCCAATCATCAATGCATGACAAGAATTCATAGTGAAGCATGATGACAAGCCAGGAATTTCGGTGCTGGCCACATTACAAGCTTGTCGTCTAATCGAGTTAATTCAGTCTGCACCAAACTGAAGACTAGACACGCACATGATATTTGTTACTTTCTTCCTAGTGTCCAATCAAAGTATCCATTACAGTCCTACAGGAGGTGAATGGCGAGCTCGAATAGCTGACTGGTGACTCACGTCTCTGACTGACAGCAGCACTGCTTCAAAAAGGTCGGCTTCGAATCTCAAAGTAAGCGAGATGACTTCCTTCAACATGGTTGCAGTGGGTATACGCCTATCACATTGACTGAGAGACACGCTGCCTGCCTGAAAATCTGACAGTATGTCTCAATGTCAGGCTGGCTGGTTGCCTGAATGCCGGATAGAAGACAGAATTAATGCCTGAATGAGCTCATGACTGCTGCCTACAAGTCTGTTTGCCTGGTTATTAACTGCAAGCACATAACCCAGCATGGTCAAGGTGTGCTTCGTGCCGATTGTCTCCAATCATCAATGCATGACAAGAATTCATAGTGAAGCATGATGACAAGCCAGGAATTTCGGTGCTGGCCACATTACAAGCTTGTCGTCTAATCGAGTTAATTCAGTCTGCACCAAACTGAAGACTAGACACGCACATGATATTTGTTACTTTCTTCCTAGTGTCCAATCAAAGTATCCATTACAGTCCTACAGGAGGTGAATGGCGAGCTCGAATAGCTGACTGGTGACTCACGTCTCTGACTGACAGCAGCACTGCTTCAAAAAGGTCGGCTTCGAATCTCAAAGTAAGCGAGATGACTTCCTTCAACATGGTTGCAGTGGGTATACGCCTATCACATTGACTGAGAGACACGCTGCCTGCCTGAAAATCTGACAGTATGTCTCAATGTCAGGCTGGCTGGTTGCCTGAATGCCGGATAGAAGACAGAATTAATGCCTGAATGAGCTCATGACTGCTGCCTACAAGTCTGTTTGCCTGGTTATTAACTGCAAGCACATAACCCAGCATGGTCAAGGTGTGCTTCGTGCCGATTGTCTCCAATCATCAATGCATGACAAGAATTCATAGTGAAGCATGATGACAAGCCAGGAATTTCGGTGCTGGCCACATTACAAGCTTGTCGTCTAATCGAGTTAATTCAGTCTGCACCAAACTGAAGACTAGACACGCACATGATATTTGTTACTTTCTTCCTAGTGTCCAATCAAAGTATCCATTACAGTCCTACAGGAGGTGAATGGCGAGCTCGAATAGCTGACTGGTGACTCACGTCTCTGACTGACAGCAGCACTGCTTCAAAAAGGTCGGCTTCGAATCTCAAAGTAAGCGAGATGACTTCCTTCAACATGGTTGCAGTGGGTATACGCCTATCACATTGACTGAGAGACACGCTGCCTGCCTGAAAATCTGACAGTATGTCTCAATGTCAGGCTGGCTGGTTGCCTGAATGCCGGATAGAAGACAGAATTAATGCCTGAATGAGCTCATGACTGCTGCCTACAAGTCTGTTTGCCTGGTTATTAACTGCAAGCACATAACCCAGCATGGTCAAGGTGTGCTTCGTGCCGATTGTCTCCAATCATCAATGCATGACAAGAATTCATAGTGAAGCATGATGACAAGCCAGGAATTTCGGTGCTGGCCACATTACAAGCTTGTCGTCTAATCGAGTTAATTCAGTCTGCACCAAACTGAAGACTAGACACGCACATGATATTTGTTACTTTCTTCCTAGTGTCCAATCAAAGTATCCATTACAGTCCTACAGGAGGTGAATGGCGAGCTCGAATAGCTGACTGGTGACTCACGTCTCTGACTGACAGCAGCACTGCTTCAAAAAGGTCGGCTTCGAATCTCAAAGTAAGCGAGATGACTTCCTTCAACATGGTTGCAGTGGGTATACGCCTGTAGCGGTAAATAATTCCCCAAAATTATTAACCACAGCAATCATCACTCAACATTGGATGCTGACCATCACTGTTTAAGTCGACTTGTTTAGCTGAAGGCTTACGGTCAAGCATCCCCGCCATTTGGTGCTTCGTCGTGTCACGTGCGTGCACGATTACTAGCTAGCTAAGCATTCATTCCTACCCGCGATTTGGTCCCAAAATATATATCGTATTTGGACGACAAAATCTGGTCTTTTGCTTTACCATTTGGTACTCGAAGAACGAACACTATAGTGGTTGTTGGTATAAGATCTTGCGTTAGTATAATCCGTACAACTCGCGAACGTTCGATACCTACAGCTCCCCTAAACTGGTGAGCCCAACCACGAACTACATCTTCAATTCACACGCAGATAATCCCGGTGAGTTCGTTCCTTTTTGTGTTTATTCTTGTACTATATTGTTATCGGCATACTTTTCGTCATGAGTGATCCTAGCCCCAAGGTTATTCAGATTCGCTCAACCGCCAAAACAATTCAGCTAGTACCATTTTGGCCAGATAATGCTGAAACGTGGTTTCAGATTGCTGAGTCCGATTTTTGTGAACATGGCATAACTGATCAACGTTCACAGTTCCTTGCAGTTATTCACGCCCTACCGCGGGAATTCAGCAAGTGCGTAACTCTGCAGATGTCGGTAAGTAACTCGTACGAGTTGCTAAAAGCATCCATCCTCAAGAGAAACGTTCTCACAGATCGACAACGTCTGGATGAGTTATTTCGTAACATCGAGTTAGGAGATCAGTCAGCCGTGAGCATGCTGGCAAGAATGAAAGAGATCATTGGCCAAAGTCAGTTCGATGAAGGACTGTTTAGAGAACTATTTCTATCCAAACTGCCACAGTCAGTTCAGACTGTACTTGTGACACTTCAGGGTGTTCTCATAGATGATTTAGCTGTCTCTGCAGATAGAATTCTAGAGATAACGAAACGGCCAGTTACCGAAGTATACTCAGTTACCGAACAGGCTTCGAAGAAGGATTCGGCAATGATAGAGTTAATCAACTCCGTCCAGCAGATGCTTAGGTCAAACAAGCCTAGCAATTCCTCCTACCGTCGTTCCAAATCCCCTCAACGGCTAAACGTACGTGGACGATCTAAGTCCAACACACGTTCTCTCAAAAATCCTGACTGGTGTTGGTATCACAACACCTATGGCAAGGAAGCAAAATGTTGTCGAAAACCTTGTGATTTCGACAAAGCCTCCAAGTCTGTGGGAAACTATCCCGCCGGCACGCGTTAGCGGCAACCGTCGCCGGTGGCACTAGCCGCTTACTTTACATCCATGATGTAATTAGCCAGACTAGATATCTAGTCGACACAGGCGCCGAAGTCAGCGTCCTTCCTGCTACAGCAGCAGATCGACAGAAGGATCCTAACTTCAACCTACAGGCTGCAAATGGAAAACCAATTGCAACCTATGGTCGGAAATACGTCTATCTGAACGTAGGTTTACGCAAACCTATTCGGTGGATTTTTCTGATCGCTGACGTCACAATGCCCATCATTGGCACGGACCTACTTAATCATCATGATTTACTCGTAGACGTCCGCCGTAAGCGACTAATTGACAACACTACTAGTTTGTCTATCAAAGGCATAACTTACAGTGGCCCCAGCTTGTCAATCGTTAAGATGAAAGCAATCCTCGATCCAACTTTTCAACCGATTGTTGACAAATATCCGGAACTGAATTGCCCATCTAACGATCTCCCGTGCATAACCAGCAATGTTATGCACCACATCATAACCTCAGGACAGCCCGTGACATCTAAAGCACGACGACTGGCACCTGATAAACTGAGAATTGCCAGAAACGAATTCGATCATATGCTCACCCTTGGCATCATTCGACCATCGAATAGTCCATGGGCATCCCCACTGCATATGGTACCGAAAAAGGATAGCAACGATTGGCGACCCACTGGTGATTACCGGCGAGTGAACGCCAAAACAACTCCTGATTGCTACCCTTTGCCTCACATACACGACTTGACGGCAACGTTATCTGGAGCATCTATATTCTCCAAAATCGACTTGGTTAAAGCATATAACCAAATCCCGATGGCAACGGAAGATATTCCGAAAACGGCTATCATTACGCCTTTCGGACTTTTCGAATTTCTACGTATGCCATTCGGCCTCCGGAATGCGGCCCAAACATTCCAACGCTTCATCAACGAAGTATTTCGCGGTCTCGACTTTGTATACGCATACTTAGACGACTGCCTCATTGCCAGTCCAGATAAGGAAACTCACCTTAGACACTTGGACTTGGCATTTGAAAGGTTACGCCAACATGGTGTTACCATCAATATACAGAAGTGTCAAATAGGCGTTGACTCACTCGATTTTCTGGGTCACACTATTGACTGTCAGGGCATTCGCCCACTGGCTACTTCGGTCGATCACTCTAAGAAAACGCGTTCTGGACGTCACGTTAGATTCCCAGAATACCTTCACACCTATCTCACATAACTGAGTGACACATCAATTTTTTTTATGTTGCGTCATTTAACACAAGTAAATGATATTTTTCCTATAACCGTACATAAAATTATATAAGATGTATATTTTTTTTTCCCGATATTTTGAACTTTACATTATTTTACTGTATAGTAGATGCATGTCATATTTTTTTGGTAAAAAAACGCTTATTTGGTACATTTTTCTTGACAAGGTTCTCAGCATTCTTGTTTTCTTTTCCAGGTGCAACGGGCACTGGACAGGAAACAAACGAAGCACGGGATCCAACGAACAACACTGAGGAAGCTATGTACAGACACCCTATTAGCATAGGCAGACAGACCAGCAGGCTCTCGATCAAGCCGCTCGGAAGATTTTTTTCACCCATCAGGGAACCATCGAGATTTTTTTACTTCCGGCTGGTCATGTCTTAGGGTCCTCACAACACCACTAGGGGGGGAGTGAGCTGTAGCGGTAAATAATTCCCCAAAATTATTAACCACAGCAATCATCACTCAACATTGGATGCTGACCATCACTGTTTAAGTCGACTTGTTTAGCTGAAGGCTTACGGTCAAGCATCCCCGCCATTTGGTGCTTCGTCGTGTCACGTGCGTGCACGATTACTAGCTAGCTAAGCATTCATTCCTACCCGCGATTTGGTCCCAAAATATATATCGTATTTGGACGACAAAATCTGGTCTTTTGCTTTACCATTTGGTACTCGAAGAACGAACACTATAGTGGTTGTTGGTATAAGATCTTGCGTTAGTATAATCCGTACAACTCGCGAACGTTCGATACCGTCAATCACTAAACGCCTATCACATTGACTGAGAGACACGCTGCCTGCCTGAAAATCTGACAGTATGTCTCAATGTCAGGCTGGCTGGTTGCCTGAATGCCGGATAGAAGACAGAATTAATGCCTGAATGAGCTCATGACTGCTGCCTACAAGTCTGTTTGCCTGGTTATTAACTGCAAGCACATAACCCAGCATGGTCAAGGTGTGCTTCGTGCCGATTGTCTCCAATCATCAATGCATGACAAGAATTCATAGTGAAGCATGATGACAAGCCAGGAATTTCGGTGCTGGCCACATTACAAGCTTGTCGTCTAATCGAGTTAATTCAGTCTGCACCAAACTGAAGACTAGACACGCACATGATATTTGTTACTTTCTTCCTAGTGTCCAATCAAAGTATCCATTACAGTCCTACAGGAGGTGAATGGCGAGCTCGAATAGCTGACTGGTGACTCACGTCTCTGACTGACAGCAGCACTGCTTCAAAAAGGTCGGCTTCGAATCTCAAAGTAAGCGAGATGACTTCCTTCAACATGGTTGCAGTGGGTATACGCCTATCACATTGACTGAGAGACACGCTGCCTGCCTGAAAATCTGACAGTATGTCTCAATGTCAGGCTGGCTGGTTGCCTGAATGCCGGATAGAAGACAGAATTAATGCCTGAATGAGCTCATGACTGCTGCCTACAAGTCTGTTTGCCTGGTTATTAACTGCAAGCACATAACCCAGCATGGTCAAGGTGTGCTTCGTGCCGATTGTCTCCAATCATCAATGCATGACAAGAATTCATAGTGAAGCATGATGACAAGCCAGGAATTTCGGTGCTGGCCACATTACAAGCTTGTCGTCTAATCGAGTTAATTCAGTCTGCACCAAACTGAAGACTAGACACGCACATGATATTTGTTACTTTCTTCCTAGTGTCCAATCAAAGTATCCATTACAGTCCTACAGGAGGTGAATGGCGAGCTCGAATAGCTGACTGGTGACTCACGTCTCTGACTGACAGCAGCACTGCTTCAAAAAGGTCGGCTTCGAATCTCAAAGTAAGCGAGATGACTTCCTTCAACATGGTTGCAGTGGGTATACGCCTATCACATTGACTGAGAGACACGCTGCCTGCCTGAAAATCTGACAGTATGTCTCAATGTCAGGCTGGCTGGTTGCCTGAATGCCGGATAGAAGACAGAATTAATGCCTGAATGAGCTCATGACTGCTGCCTACAAGTCTGTTTGCCTGGTTATTAACTGCAAGCACATAACCCAGCATGGTCAAGGTGTGCTTCGTGCCGATTGTCTCCAATCATCAATGCATGACAAGAATTCATAGTGAAGCATGATGACAAGCCAGGAATTTCGGTGCTGGCCACATTACAAGCTTGTCGTCTAATCGAGTTAATTCAGTCTGCACCAAACTGAAGACTAGACACGCACATGATATTTGTTACTTTCTTCCTAGTGTCCAATCAAAGTATCCATTACAGTCCTACAGGAGGTGAATGGCGAGCTCGAATAGCTGACTGGTGACTCACGTCTCTGACTGACAGCAGCACTGCTTCAAAAAGGTCGGCTTCGAATCTCAAAGTAAGCGAGATGACTTCCTTCAACATGGTTGCAGTGGGTATACGCCTATCACATTGACTGAGAGACACGCTGCCTGCCTGAAAATCTGACAGTATGTCTCAATGTCAGGCTGGCTGGTTGCCTGAATGCCGGATAGAAGACAGAATTAATGCCTGAATGAGCTCATGACTGCTGCCTACAAGTCTGTTTGCCTGGTTATTAACTGCAAGCACATAACCCAGCATGGTCAAGGTGTGCTTCGTGCCGATTGTCTCCAATCATCAATGCATGACAAGAATTCATAGTGAAGCATGATGACAAGCCAGGAATTTCGGTGCTGGCCACATTACAAGCTTGTCGTCTAATCGAGTTAATTCAGTCTGCACCAAACTGAAGACTAGACACGCACATGATATTTGTTACTTTCTTCCTAGTGTCCAATCAAAGTATCCATTACAGTCCTACAGGAGGTGAATGGCGAGCTCGAATAGCTGACTGGTGACTCACGTCTCTGACTGACAGCAGCACTGCTTCAAAAAGGTCGGCTTCGAATCTCAAAGTAAGCGAGATGACTTCCTTCAACATGGTTGCAGTGGGTATACGCCTATCACATTGACTGAGAGACACGCTGCCTGCCTGAAAATCTGACAGTATGTCTCAATGTCAGGCTGGCTGGTTGCCTGAATGCCGGATAGAAGACAGAATTAATGCCTGAATGAGCTCATGACTGCTGCCTACAAGTCTGTTTGCCTGGTTATTAACTGCAAGCACATAACCCAGCATGGTCAAGGTGTGCTTCGTGCCGATTGTCTCCAATCATCAATGCATGACAAGAATTCATAGTGAAGCATGATGACAAGCCAGGAATTTCGGTGCTGGCCACATTACAAGCTTGTCGTCTAATCGAGTTAATTCAGTCTGCACCAAACTGAAGACTAGACACGCACATGATATTTGTTACTTTCTTCCTAGTGTCCAATCAAAGTATCCATTACAGTCCTACAGGAGGTGAATGGCGAGCTCGAATAGCTGACTGGTGACTCACGTCTCTGACTGACAGCAGCACTGCTTCAAAAAGGTCGGCTTCGAATCTCAAAGTAAGCGAGATGACTTCCTTCAACATGGTTGCAGTGGGTATACGCCTATCACATTGACTGAGAGACACGCTGCCTGCCTGAAAATCTGACAGTATGTCTCAATGTCAGGCTGGCTGGTTGCCTGAATGCCGGATAGAAGACAGAATTAATGCCTGAATGAGCTCATGACTGCTGCCTACAAGTCTGTTTGCCTGGTTATTAACTGCAAGCACATAACCCAGCATGGTCAAGGTGTGCTTCGTGCCGATTGTCTCCAATCATCAATGCATGACAAGAATTCATAGTGAAGCATGATGACAAGCCAGGAATTTCGGTGCTGGCCACATTACAAGCTTGTCGTCTAATCGAGTTAATTCAGTCTGCACCAAACTGAAGACTAGACACGCACATGATATTTGTTACTTTCTTCCTAGTGTCCAATCAAAGTATCCATTACAGTCCTACAGGAGGTGAATGGCGAGCTCGAATAGCTGACTGGTGACTCACGTCTCTGACTGACAGCAGCACTGCTTCAAAAAGGTCGGCTT
Organism: Trichobilharzia szidati; assembly: GCA_944472155.2. NCBI lineage: Eukaryota > Metazoa > Platyhelminthes > Trematoda > Strigeidida > Schistosomatidae > Trichobilharzia > Trichobilharzia szidati. The sequence goes on along the minus strand of OX235279.1, from coordinate 155,000,178 downwards.
CGAATCTCAAAGTAAGCGAGATGACTTCCTTCAACATGGTTGCAGTGGGTATACGCCTATCACATTGACTGAGAGACACGCTGCCTGCCTGAAAATCTGACAGTATGTCTCAATGTCAGGCTGGCTGGTTGCCTGAATGCCGGATAGAAGACAGAATTAATGCCTGAATGAGCTCATGACTGCTGCCTACAAGTCTGTTTGCCTGGTTATTAACTGCAAGCACATAACCCAGCATGGTCAAGGTGTGCTTCGTGCCGATTGTCTCCAATCATCAATGCATGACAAGAATTCATAGTGAAGCATGATGACAAGCCAGGAATTTCGGTGCTGGCCACATTACAAGCTTGTCGTCTAATCGAGTTAATTCAGTCTGCACCAAACTGAAGACTAGACACGCACATGATATTTGTTACTTTCTTCCTAGTGTCCAATCAAAGTATCCATTACAGTCCTACAGGAGGTGAATGGCGAGCTCGAATAGCTCACTGGTGACTCACGTCTCTGACTGACAGCAGCACTGCTTCAAAAAGGTCGGCTTCGAATCTCAAAGTAAGCGAGATGACTTCCTTCAACATGGTTGCAGTGGGTATACGCCTATCACATTGACTGAGAGACACGCTGCCTGCCTCAAAATCTGACAGTATGTCTCAATGTCAGGCTGGCTGGTTGCCTGAATGCCGGATAGAAGACAGAATTAATGCCTCAATGAGCTCATGACTGCTGCCTACAAGTCTGTTTGCCTGGTTATTAACTGCAAGCACATAACCCAGCATGGTCAAGGTGTGCTTCGTGCCGATTGTCTCCAATCATCAATGCATGACAAGAATTCATAGTGAAGCATGATGACAAGCCAGGAATTTCGGTGCTGGCCACACTACAAGCTTGTCGTCTAATCGAGTTAATTCAGTCTGCACCAAACTGAAGACTAGACACGCACATGATATTTGTTACTTTCTTCCTAGTGTCCAATCAAAGTATCCATTACAGTCCTACAGGAGGTGAATGGCGAGCTCGAATAGCTCACTGGTGACTCACGTCTCTGACTGACAGCAGCACTGCTTCAAAAAGGTCGGCTTCGAATCTCAAAGTAAGCGAGATGACTTCCTTCAACATGGTTGCAGTGGGTATACGCCTATCACATTGACTGAGAGACACGCTGCCTGCCTCAAAATCTGACAGTATGTCTCAATGTCAGGCTGGCTGGTTGCCTGAATGCCGGATAGAAGACAGAATTAATGCCTCAATGAGCTCATGACTGCTGCCTACAAGTCTGTTTGCCTGGTTATTAACTGCAAGCACATAACCCAGCATGGTCAAGGTGTGCTTCGTGCCGATTGTCTCCAATCATCAATGCATGACAAGAATTCATAGTGAAGCATGATGACAAGCCAGGAATTTCGGTGCTGGCCACATTACAAGCTTGTCGTCTAATCGAGTTAATTCAGTCTGCACCAAACTGAAGACTAGACACGCACATGATATTTGTTACTTTCTTCCTAGTGTCCAATCAAAGTATCCATTACAGTCCTACAGGAGGTGAATGGCGAGCTCGAATAGCTCACTGGTGACTCACGTCTCTGACTGACAGCAGCACTGCTTCAAAAAGGTCGGCTTCGAATCTCAAAGTAAGCGAGATGACTTCCTTCAACATGGTTGCAGTGGGTATACGCCTATCACATTGACTGAGAGACACGCTGCCTGCCTCAAAATCTGACAGTATGTCTCAATGTCAGGCTGGCTGGTTGCCTGAATGCCGGATAGAAGACAGAATTAATGCCTCAATGAGCTCATGACTGCTGCCTACAAGTCTGTTTGCCTGGTTATTAACTGCAAGCACATAACCCAGCATGGTCAAGGTGTGCTTCGTGCCGATTGTCTCCAATCATCAATGCATGACAAGAATTCATAGTGAAGCATGATGACAAGCCAGGAATTTCGGTGCTGGCCACATTACAAGCTTGTCGTCTAATCGAGTTAATTCAGTCTGCACCAAACTGAAGACTAGACACGCACATGATATTTGTTACTTTCTTCCTAGTGTCCAATCAAAGTATCCATTACAGTCCTACAGGAGGTGAATGGCGAGCTCGAATAGCTCACTGGTGACTCACGTCTCTGACTGACAGCAGCACTGCTTCAAAAAGGTCGGCTTCGAATCTCAAAGTAAGCGAGATGACTTCCTTCAACATGGTTGCAGTGGGTATACGCCTATCACATTGACTGAGAGACACGCTGCCTGCCTCAAAATCTGACAGTATGTCTCAATGTCAGGCTGGCTGGTTGCCTGAATGCCGGATAGAAGACAGAATTAATGCCTCAATGAGCTCATGACTGCTGCCTACAAGTCTGTTTGCCTGGTTATTAACTGCAAGCACATAACCCAGCATGGTCAAGGTGTGCTTCGTGCCGATTGTCTCCAATCATCAATGCATGACAAGAATTCATAGTGAAGCATGATGACAAGCCAGGAATTTCGGTGCTGGCCACATTACAAGCTTGTCGTCTAATCGAGTTAATTCAGTCTGCACCAAACTGAAGACTAGACACGCACATGATATTTGTTACTTTCTTCCTAGTGTCCAATCAAAGTATCCATTACAGTCCTACAGGAGGTGAATGGCGAGCTCGAATAGCTCACTGGTGACTCACGTCTCTGACTGACAGCAGCACTGCTTCAAAAAGGTCGGCTTCGAATCTCAAAGTAAGCGAGATGACTTCCTTCAACATGGTTGCAGTGGGTATACGCCTATCACATTGACTGAGAGACACGCTGCCTGCCTCAAAATCTGACAGTATGTCTCAATGTCAGGCTGGCTGGTTGCCTGAATGCCGGATAGAAGACAGAATTAATGCCTCAATGAGCTCATGACTGCTGCCTACAAGTCTGTTTGCCTGGTTATTAACTGCAAGCACATAACCCAGCATGGTCAAGGTGTGCTTCGTGCCGATTGTCTCCAATCATCAATGCATGACAAGAATTCATAGTGAAGCATGATGACAAGCCAGGAATTTCGGTGCTGGCCACATTACAAGCTTGTCGTCTAATCGAGTTAATTCAGTCTGCACCAAACTGAAGACTAGACACGCACATGATATTTGTTACTTTCTTCCTAGTGTCCAATCAAAGTATCCATTACAGTCCTACAGGAGGTGAATGGCGAGCTCGAATAGCTCACTGGTGACTCACGTCTCTGACTGACAGCAGCACTGCTTCAAAAAGGTCGGCTTCGAATCTCAAAGTAAGCGAGATGACTTCCTTCAACATGGTTGCAGTGGGTATACGCCTATCACATTGACTGAGAGACACGCTGCCTGCCTCAAAATCTGACAGTATGTCTCAATGTCAGGCTGGCTGGTTGCCTGAATGCCGGATAGAAGACAGAATTAATGCCTCAATGAGCTCATGACTGCTGCCTACAAGTCTGTTTGCCTGGTTATTAACTGCAAGCACATAACCCAGCATGGTCAAGGTGTGCTTCGTGCCGATTGTCTCCAATCATCAATGCATGACAAGAATTCATAGTGAAGCATGATGACAAGCCAGGAATTTCGGTGCTGGCCACACTACAAGCTTGTCGTCTAATCGAGTTAATTCAGTCTGCACCAAACTGAAGACTAGACACGCACATGATATTTGTTACTTTCTTCCTAGTGTCCAATCAAAGTATCCATTACAGTCCTACAGGAGGTGAATGGCGAGCTCGAATAGCTCACTGGTGACTCACGTCTCTGACTGACAGCAGCACTGCTTCAAAAAGGTCGGCTTCGAATCTCAAAGTAAGCGAGATGACTTCCTTCAACATGGTTGCAGTGGGTATACGCCTATCACATTGACTGAGAGACACGCTGCCTGCCTCAAAATCTGACAGTATGTCTCAATGTCAGGCTGGCTGGTTGCCTGAATGCCGGATAGAAGACAGAATTAATGCCTCAATGAGCTCATGACTGCTGCCTACAAGTCTGTTTGCCTGGTTATTAACTGCAAGCACATAACCCAGCATGGTCAAGGTGTGCTTCGTGCCGATTGTCTCCAATCATCAATGCATGACAAGAATTCATAGTGAAGCATGATGACAAGCCAGGAATTTCGGTGCTGGCCACACTACAAGCTTGTCGTCTAATCGAGTTAATTCAGTCTGCACCAAACTGAAGACTAGACACGCACATGATATTTGTTACTTTCTTCCTAGTGTCCAATCAAAGTATCCATTACAGTCCTACAGGAGGTGAATGGCGAGCTCGAATAGCTCACTGGTGACTCACGTCTCTGACTGACAGCAGCACTGCTTCAAAAAGGTCGGCTTCGAATCTCAAAGTAAGCGAGATGACTTCCTTCAACATGGTTGCAGTGGGTATACGCCTATCACATTGACTGAGAGACACGCTGCCTGCCTCAAAATCTGACAGTATGTCTCAATGTCAGGCTGGCTGGTTGCCTGAATGCCGGATAGAAGACAGAATTAATGCCTCAATGAGCTCATGACTGCTGCCTACAAGTCTGTTTGCCTGGTTATTAACTGCAAGCACATAACCCAGCATGGTCAAGGTGTGCTTCGTGCCGATTGTCTCCAATCATCAATGCATGACAAGAATTCATAGTGAAGCATGATGACAAGCCAGGAATTTCGGTGCTGGCCACACTACAAGCTTGTCGTCTAATCGAGTTAATTCAGTCTGCACCAAACTGAAGACTAGACACGCACATGATATTTGTTACTTTCTTCCTAGTGTCCAATCAAAGTATCCATTACAGTCCTACAGGAGGTGAATGGCGAGCTCGAATAGCTCACTGGTGACTCACGTCTCTGACTGACAGCAGCACTGCTTCAAAAAGGTCGGCTTCGAATCTCAAAGTAAGCGAGATGACTTCCTTCAACATGGTTGCAGTGGGTATACGCCTATCACATTGACTGAGAGACACGCTGCCTGCCTCAAAATCTGACAGTATGTCTCAATGTCAGGCTGGCTGGTTGCCTGAATGCCGGATAGAAGACAGAATTAATGCCTCAATGAGCTCATGACTGCTGCCTACAAGTCTGTTTGCCTGGTTATTAACTGCAAGCACATAACCCAGCATGGTCAAGGTGTGCTTCGTGCCGATTGTCTCCAATCATCAATGCATGACAAGAATTCATAGTGAAGCATGATGACAAGCCAGGAATTTCGGTGCTGGCCACACTACAAGCTTGTCGTCTAATCGAGTTAATTCAGTCTGCACCAAACTGAAGACTAGACACGCACATGATATTTGTTACTTTCTTCCTAGTGTCCAATCAAAGTATCCATTACAGTCCTACAGGAGGTGAATGGCGAGCTCGAATAGCTCACTGGTGACTCACGTCTCTGACTGACAGCAGCACTGCTTCAAAAAGGTCGGCTTCGAATCTCAAAGTAAGCGAGATGACTTCCTTCAACATGGTTGCAGTGGGTATACGCCTATCACATTGACTGAGAGACACGCTGCCTGCCTCAAAATCTGACAGTATGTCTCAATGTCAGGCTGGCTGGTTGCCTGAATGCCGGATAGAAGACAGAATTAATGCCTCAATGAGCTCATGACTGCTGCCTACAAGTCTGTTTGCCTGGTTATTAACTGCAAGCACATAACCCAGCATGGTCAAGGTGTGCTTCGTGCCGATTGTCTCCAATCATCAATGCATGACAAGAATTCATAGTGAAGCATGATGACAAGCCAGGAATTTCGGTGCTGGCCACACTACAAGCTTGTCGTCTAATCGAGTTAATTCAGTCTGCACCAAACTGAAGACTAGACACGCACATGATATTTGTTACTTTCTTCCTAGTGTCCAATCAAAGTATCCATTACAGTCCTACAGGAGGTGAATGGCGAGCTCGAATAGCTCACTGGTGACTCACGTCTCTGACTGACAGCAGCACTGCTTCAAAAAGGTCGGCTTCGAATCTCAAAGTAAGCGAGATGACTTCCTTCAACATGGTTGCAGTGGGTATACGCCTATCACATTGACTGAGAGACACGCTGCCTGCCTCAAAATCTGACAGTATGTCTCAATGTCAGGCTGGCTGGTTGCCTGAATGCCGGATAGAAGACAGAATTAATGCCTCAATGAGCTCATGACTGCTGCCTACAAGTCTGTTTGCCTGGTTATTAACTGCAAGCACATAACCCAGCATGGTCAAGGTGTGCTTCGTGCCGATTGTCTCCAATCATCAATGCATGACAAGAATTCATAGTGAAGCATGATGACAAGCCAGGAATTTCGGTGCTGGCCACACTACAAGCTTGTCGTCTAATCGAGTTAATTCAGTCTGCACCAAACTGAAGACTAGACACGCACATGATATTTGTTACTTTCTTCCTAGTGTCCAATCAAAGTATCCATTACAGTCCTACAGGAGGTGAATGGCGAGCTCGAATAGCTCACTGGTGACTCACGTCTCTGACTGACAGCAGCACTGCTTCAAAAAGGTCGGCTTCGAATCTCAAAGTAAGCGAGATGACTTCCTTCAACATGGTTGCAGTGGGTATACGCCTATCACATTGACTGAGAGACACGCTGCCTGCCTCAAAATCTGACAGTATGTCTCAATGTCAGGCTGGCTGGTTGCCTGAATGCCGGATAGAAGACAGAATTAATGCCTCAATGAGCTCATGACTGCTGCCTACAAGTCTGTTTGCCTGGTTATTAACTGCAAGCACATAACCCAGCATGGTCAAGGTGTGCTTCGTGCCGATTGTCTCCAATCATCAATGCATGACAAGAATTCATAGTGAAGCATGATGACAAGCCAGGAATTTCGGTGCTGGCCACACTACAAGCTTGTCGTCTAATCGAGTTAATTCAGTCTGCACCAAACTGAAGACTAGACACGCACATGATATTTGTTACTTTCTTCCTAGTGTCCAATCAAAGTATCCATTACAGTCCTACAGGAGGTGAATGGCGAGCTCGAATAGCTCACTGGTGACTCACGTCTCTGACTGACAGCAGCACTGCTTCAAAAAGGTCGGCTTCGAATCTCAAAGTAAGCGAGATGACTTCCTTCAACATGGTTGCAGTGGGTATACGCCTATCACATTGACTGAGAGACACGCTGCCTGCCTCAAAATCTGACAGTATGTCTCAATGTCAGGCTGGCTGGTTGCCTGAATGCCGGATAGAAGACAGAATTAATGCCTCAATGAGCTCATGACTGCTGCCTACAAGTCTGTTTGCCTGGTTATTAACTGCAAGCACATAACCCAGCATGGTCAAGGTGTGCTTCGTGCCGATTGTCTCCAATCATCAATGCATGACAAGAATTCATAGTGAAGCATGATGACAAGCCAGGAATTTCGGTGCTGGCCACACTACAAGCTTGTCGTCTAATCGAGTTAATTCAGTCTGCACCAAACTGAAGACTAGACACGCACATGATATTTGTTACTTTCTTCCTAGTGTCCAATCAAAGTATCCATTACAGTCCTACAGGAGGTGAATGGCGAGCTCGAATAGCTCACTGGTGACTCACGTCTCTGACTGACAGCAGCACTGCTTCAAAAAGGTCGGCTTCGAATCTCAAAGTAAGCGAGATGACTTCCTTCAACATGGTTGCAGTGGGTATACGCCTATCACATTGACTGAGAGACACGCTGCCTGCCTCAAAATCTGACAGTATGTCTCAATGTCAGGCTGGCTGGTTGCCTGAATGCCGGATAGAAGACAGAATTAATGCCTCAATGAGCTCATGACTGCTGCCTACAAGTCTGTTTGCCTGGTTATTAACTGCAAGCACATAACCCAGCATGGTCAAGGTGTGCTTCGTGCCGATTGTCTCCAATCATCAATGCATGACAAGAATTCATAGTGAAGCATGATGACAAGCCAGGAATTTCGGTGCTGGCCACACTACAAGCTTGTCGTCTAATCGAGTTAATTCAGTCTGCACCAAACTGAAGACTAGACACGCACATGATATTTGTTACTTTCTTCCTAGTGTCCAATCAAAGTATCCATTACAGTCCTACAGGAGGTGAATGGCGAGCTCGAATAGCTCACTGGTGACTCACGTCTCTGACTGACAGCAGCACTGCTTCAAAAAGGTCGGCTTCGAATCTCAAAGTAAGCGAGATGACTTCCTTCAACATGGTTGCAGTGGGTATACGCCTATCACATTGACTGAGAGACACGCTGCCTGCCTCAAAATCTGACAGTATGTCTCAATGTCAGGCTGGCTGGTTGCCTGAATGCCGGATAGAAGACAGAATTAATGCCTCAATGAGCTCATGACTGCTGCCTACAAGTCTGTTTGCCTGGTTATTAACTGCAAGCACATAACCCAGCATGGTCAAGGTGTGCTTCGTGCCGATTGTCTCCAATCATCAATGCATGACAAGAATTCATAGTGAAGCATGATGACAAGCCAGGAATTTCGGTGCTGGCCACACTACAAGCTTGTCGTCTAATCGAGTTAATTCAGTCTGCACCAAACTGAAGACTAGACACGCACATGATATTTGTTACTTTCTTCCTAGTGTCCAATCAAAGTATCCATTACAGTCCTACAGGAGGTGAATGGCGAGCTCGAATAGCTCACTGGTGACTCACGTCTCTGACTGACAGCAGCACTGCTTCAAAAAGGTCGGCTTCGAATCTCAAAGTAAGCGAGATGACTTCCTTCAACATGGTTGCAGTGGGTATACGCCTATCACATTGACTGAGAGACACGCTGCCTGCCTCAAAATCTGACAGTATGTCTCAATGTCAGGCTGGCTGGTTGCCTGAATGCCGGATAGAAGACAGAATTAATGCCTCAATGAGCTCATGACTGCTGCCTACAAGTCTGTTTGCCTGGTTATTAACTGCAAGCACATAACCCAGCATGGTCAAGGTGTGCTTCGTGCCGATTGTCTCCAATCATCAATGCATGACAAGAATTCATAGTGAAGCATGATGACAAGCCAGGAATTTCGGTGCTGGCCACACTACAAGCTTGTCGTCTAATCGAGTTAATTCAGTCTGCACCAAACTGAAGACTAGACACGCACATGATATTTGTTACTTTCTTCCTAGTGTCCAATCAAAGTATCCATTACAGTCCTACAGGAGGTGAATGGCGAGCTCGAATAGCTCACTGGTGACTCACGTCTCTGACTGACAGCAGCACTGCTTCAAAAAGGTCGGCTTCGAATCTCAAAGTAAGCGAGATGACTTCCTTCAACATGGTTGCAGTGGGTATACGCCTATCACATTGACTGAGAGACACGCTGCCTGCCTCAAAATCTGACAGTATGTCTCAATGTCAGGCTGGCTGGTTGCCTGAATGCCGGATAGAAGACAGAATTAATGCCTCAATGAGCTCATGACTGCTGCCTACAAGTCTGTTTGCCTGGTTATTAACTGCAAGCACATAACCCAGCATGGTCAAGGTGTGCTTCGTGCCGATTGTCTCCAATCATCAATGCATGACAAGAATTCATAGTGAAGCATGATGACAAGCCAGGAATTTCGGTGCTGGCCACACTACAAGCTTGTCGTCTAATCGAGTTAATTCAGTCTGCACCAAACTGAAGACTAGACACGCACATGATATTTGTTACTTTCTTCCTAGTGTCCAATCAAAGTATCCATTACAGTCCTACAGGAGGTGAATGGCGAGCTCGAATAGCTCACTGGTGACTCACGTCTCTGACTGACAGCAGCACTGCTTCAAAAAGGTCGGCTTCGAATCTCAAAGTAAGCGAGATGACTTCCTTCAACATGGTTGCAGTGGGTATACGCCTATCACATTGACTGAGAGACACGCTGCCTGCCTCAAAATCTGACAGTATGTCTCAATGTCAGGCTGGCTGGTTGCCTGAATGCCGGATAGAAGACAGAATTAATGCCTCAATGAGCTCATGACTGCTGCCTACAAGTCTGTTTGCCTGGTTATTAACTGCAAGCACATAACCCAGCATGGTCAAGGTGTGCTTCGTGCCGATTGTCTCCAATCATCAATGCATGACAAGAATTCATAGTGAAGCATGATGACAAGCCAGGAATTTCGGTGCTGGCCACACTACAAGCTTGTCGTCTAATCGAGTTAATTCAGTCTGCACCAAACTGAAGACTAGACACGCACATGATATTTGTTACTTTCTTCCTAGTGTCCAATCAAAGTATCCATTACAGTCCTACAGGAGGTGAATGGCGAGCTCGAATAGCTCACTGGTGACTCACGTCTCTGACTGACAGCAGCACTGCTTCAAAAAGGTCGGCTTCGAATCTCAAAGTAAGCGAGATGACTTCCTTCAACATGGTTGCAGTGGGTATACGCCTATCACATTGACTGAGAGACACGCTGCCTGCCTCAAAATCTGACAGTATGTCTCAATGTCAGGCTGGCTGGTTGCCTGAATGCCGGATAGAAGACAGAATTAATGCCTCAATGAGCTCATGACTGCTGCCTACAAGTCTGTTTGCCTGGTTATTAACTGCAAGCACATAACCCAGCATGGTCAAGGTGTGCTTCGTGCCGATTGTCTCCAATCATCAATGCATGACAAGAATTCATAGTGAAGCATGATGACAAGCCAGGAATTTCGGTGCTGGCCACACTACAAGCTTGTCGTCTAATCGAGTTAATTCAGTCTGCACCAAACTGAAGACTAGACACGCACATGATATTTGTTACTTTCTTCCTAGTGTCCAATCAAAGTATCCATTACAGTCCTACAGGAGGTGAATGGCGAGCTCGAATAGCTCACTGGTGACTCACGTCTCTGACTGACAGCAGCACTGCTTCAAAAAGGTCGGCTTCGAATCTCAAAGTAAGCGAGATGACTTCCTTCAACATGGTTGCAGTGGGTATACGCCTATCACATTGACTGAGAGACACGCTGCCTGCCTCAAAATCTGACAGTATGTCTCAATGTCAGGCTGGCTGGTTGCCTGAATGCCGGATAGAAGACAGAATTAATGCCTCAATGAGCTCATGACTGCTGCCTACAAGTCTGTTTGCCTGGTTATTAACTGCAAGCACATAACCCAGCATGGTCAAGGTGTGCTTCGTGCCGATTGTCTCCAATCATCAATGCATGACAAGAATTCATAGTGAAGCATGATGACAAGCCAGGAATTTCGGTGCTGGCCACACTACAAGCTTGTCGTCTAATCGAGTTAATTCAGTCTGCACCAAACTGAAGACTAGACACGCACATGATATTTGTTACTTTCTTCCTAGTGTCCAATCAAAGTATCCATTACAGTCCTACAGGAGGTGAATGGCGAGCTCGAATAGCTCACTGGTGACTCACGTCTCTGACTGACAGCAGCACTGCTTCAAAAAGGTCGGCTTCGAATCTCAAAGTAAGCGAGATGACTTCCTTCAACATGGTTGCAGTGGGTATACGCCTATCACATTGACTGAGAGACACGCTGCCTGCCTCAAAATCTGACAGTATGTCTCAATGTCAGGCTGGCTGGTTGCCTGAATGCCGGATAGAAGACAGAATTAATGCCTCAATGAGCTCATGACTGCTGCCTACAAGTCTGTTTGCCTGGTTATTAACTGCAAGCACATAACCCAGCATGGTCAAGGTGTGCTTCGTGCCGATTGTCTCCAATCATCATTTCATGATACTTATGCGTAATAATCTTTTATTTGAATTCTTTTTTTGTCGTCCGCCTGATAGTTTGCTCATGTCCTTTTATTGTTTTTGCAGTTTTTTTATTTGGAATTGGGAAATCTTGAATTTTCTTTTTTTTCTTGCATTATTTATTTTCCCTTTCTTTTTTCTTATTTATCCCAATGATTTGTTCTATCATGATAATTATTCCGTGCTCTCAGTTTCCCCCAATTCTGTTTTTGGGTTTCATTTTCTCACTGTTAATATATGTGATGCGTTAAGTTTTTTAATTTTAGGCTTTTCACTTTTTCCTGTTTTAGCTGTTATCTCTATGTCAAACTTTGTAAAACTTAGTTGAATCATGCTATCGACGAAAAGTCTTCCTACTGTCTACATGTTGATGACACATTTGTATAACTCAGAAATGAAATTTATACATTCTTCCTACTCGGACTATTCAACGACGCACACACAATGATTGAATTTACTATGGAACATGAAAATGATGAAAGGTTCCATTTCTTCGGCTTTGCGATAAGACACCCTTAGAGATTCACTAACAAATATGGAAGATGTGAAGACTCAAATATCAAACAAATCACAGTGGAAAATAGCTTGTCTTCATTTAACTCGACTGTAAAAGTGAAAAAATTGCAGCAACAGTCAACAGCAGATTGAGTAGGTCACTATTCAGAACCTATCCTTCAGCTAAGTTGCTTTCTATCCATCCGACAGATACCCTTTTCATTTTAACTCCAACTTTGTCCACACATTCACGTATATCTGCGGGAGCAGTTACATTGGGAGAACAGCAATAAGGGCACACCTCCGATTTTCTGAACATGTACCGATAAGCCTACGTCCCACGGGAACAAACGCTTACAATAGTGCCATTATCAGGCATCTCGTAGGTATGGTCATGAGGTGGAAATCACAAAATCCTTTGAAATTATGTGTAGACGAAAAAACTAAATTCTTCTCAAGTTTACCTTAGCAATCTATACCAAAAGCCTGAAACCCGATTTATGAGTTCTGAAACAAGTAGTTATCAGTCTTTCCTTGCCCTGGCAACTGGATGTCTTTATTCTCCCTTTCATGTGATTGCGCAATCTCTGGCTTTAATCTCATCCCCAGTGTAATTTTGTTTGTATCTTGTTTCTATGACTTGAGTTGAACTCAGTATACTGTTACCCAATTTATTAGTTACTCATCATCTTACGCATCTCTCATCTTTATTATGTAACTCCTTTGCCATTGTATGCACACATTTACTTTGTTTAAACTTGAACTCCCTGTGCAAAAACTATATAAGCCTAATTTCCTGAGCGATGTTCACTAAGGGCATGACGTCCTGTCAATTGACATCATGTAAAATTTGCAATTACGTATAAACTTAATAATTTATTTAGGCTGCAAGCGGTTGATGAGAAGGCAACGAAATAAATGATGGTACCATATTATTCCCTAAAAACTCTTTCGCTTATCTTATTGACATAACTATCTTGAATTTAACTGACTGTTGTTGCTATGTTTTGGCTTACCCAGAAATGGCTCTTTTGCTACCTTATCCTGTGTCAGCTAACACTGCTCGTTGACGAAGGCGATAGCTAGGCATATTTTTGACGCGTTGTCTGATCTTTCTCGATCGATATAGCTTCGCAACTTCATGGATTAAATTTTCCCTCTAACTGCTTAACCGTCGACGCCTAACCTCAATGCTACTCACCCTGTTATACCTACCACCTAGCACAGGATATAGAACGTAGAGAGCAGTGACAACTAGCCTTTCCATGTCTTCCAATTTCACTGGTCATGTCTCATATCCATAAAGGAAGATGCGACTAACTGCTGGCGGCAAACACATCCTTTGGTAGATAGCCAGCCGGATATCAAGTCTACGCCAGAGATTGTATAACCTGGTGACTTCCAGACTAGCCTTCTGTACCTGTTCTGAGATTTCGTCAGCGATCAGTCCGTTGAGTCTTATGCAACTTCCTAAATAGGTGAATTGAAAAACGCATTCTACCACTTCACTCCTGCCAATCTTTAAGCTAGGAGTCAGTGAACTCCAGTTCTGTGGCATCATCTTACACAGTTTACGTGACCAATTCTCATGGCAAACATACGAATATTTCTGTTAAAGGTGTTCAAAAGAATCTGTATTTTATCAGCGTCTCCACCAAGAAGGACTATGTCATTCGCATATTCTAAGTCAGCGAGATTGTTCTCTGGTGAAAATCCAATCCTTGAGTTTCTGAATTCAGTTAGCGTCAATTCCATCAGTACCTCTATGGCGAAATTAAACAGAATGGAGACAGTAGGCAACTCTTTCGGGCAGCACTGGTTGTCATTATTGAGGGTGACGACTCTTACCTGGCTTCGTAAGTTCGATTAGAGTGCCTTCATTAGCGCGACGTACTTTCTCGGCTTTTCCTTCACTGCCAAACATCGCCATAGTACCTCTCGGTAGACAGAATCTGATACCGATTTCAGACCAAGAAATATGACAATAGCCACTAAGTAAACCCATGTTCCAGAATCTCTAGAAGTTTGAACAAACACATGACCAATACACCTTATTCCTGGTCTAAAGGCTGACTGCTTTTCTCGCGTTTGTTTCTTCCGACAGCCACTTAGTCTACTCATGATTATCGAGCTGAGAACGTTGGATATCACATTGGTCAAGCTAATTCCCTTATGATTATCGCAGGAATACTCGTTTCCCTTGCTGCATACTAAGGTAATCAATGACTTACACCAGTCGAACGGGATTATCTCTAATTCCTAGACATTGCTTGATACCTTACTTAATCTAGACAGCAATTTGCCACCATCGTACTTTAACACCTCTGGAGTAATTCCATAAGGTCCTGCTGTCCCGCCTCGTTCCAGATTAGAAACAGCCTTTATAACCTCAGTTAGGAATGGAAGACGCGTTTATATCCCATTCAGGGAGGTATTCCACTTCGTAGATGCCGACAGGTTGTATAGATACAATTTATGCAGTTTCTGAATGTTGTTAATTTGAATCCTGTAGACCGGTTTTTAATTATTGGCTGTCTCATACGCTTAATCATTTGGCTGCTGTCTTAAGACTCCATAAATAACAATGTGATAGAACTACATGTAAGTTATCCAAATGCTCCAGAGGAACTCTGACCAATCAGAGGAAAGATTCAAAGTGACTCCCACAAAAATTTATTGAATACTAAAATGTCAACATGTCATCAGTTAAAGACATCTACGTAACTCTATGGTCTTCAGACATACCAGTAAACATCAACTCTGATGAGGTGTAGTTTTTAAATTTGATTGAGTCTTGCACGTAGCTTCCTGACAGTATGTGGAACACTTCAGTTCAAAAAAACTTATCAGTTTTTATAAGTTTCGAAATAATAAAGCTTAAACAGTCGACCAATGTGTCAACAAAGAAATAGCATGAGGAACTTTGGACTTCGTACAACGACTCAAAGGTTCAAGTTGCATAAACATGCATACAGATGAGTATATGACAGGGGGAATAATACCCTACAGAATATAATGGATCTAAGAGAGTGGTGACATAGGCTAGAGAAAGCCAGGGGAACCATTACTGTCCATGCTAGGATTTCGTCAACAATCAGTCAGTCGTTGATTAAGGCTGATGCATTTCCACAAATTAGTGAATTGGTCAATGCACACCAGTCCTGAGGTGTCACCTTACATTTGAAATAGACGGATGCCATACCGAATATGCGAAAATTTCTGCTCAAGGTGTTTAGAAAAGAAACTGTGATGAATGAAGATGGAGGAGCTAACTAGGAAGAATAGTGTGGATTTGCGATATGTAACGTTGAGTACATCAGCGTGATTATGAATGACTTTGAGTTATTCCATTGTGGGTAAAATTTATTTTGATTAAGTCTCACAGTGCTATACAGCAATATTTACCGATCACGTTTCGAGCACAATTTATCGCTCGTAATCATATCAAGGTACTCAAAAACTTTCTAACTTCGTTTATATAATTCCATCATTTTTCGTCATGTCTTTTAGCCTACAGAGCTTGTCTCTGAGTGAGTTTGTAGGTTTGAGTGCCACCCTAATTCCCGCTTTATTGAGAATCCTACGTGGGGCCTCAGATGTGTCCTACTTATATGGCCAAACTGTAGATGCCTTATATTCTTTCTTATTTATGTTACCATTACTAGTTTCACAATTATTTTTGTTTTGCTTTCTACCTTTTCTAATCTTCCTAATGAATTTTATAGGATAGTTCTTTAACACCGACGCTTCTTCTATCTGTTTCATTTCATCATTTAGGTCTTTTCTTGTACTACTTAGTACTATTGCTCGGTTCGTTAGACACTTAAATAAGCCTGCCTTAACAGTTAACGGATGAGATGAATTAAAGTCTAAATATCTATTAGAATGCGTTGGCATTTTATAAACGCTAGTGTGCGGTTTACTGTATAACACTGTGAGACTTCATCAAGATAAATTTTATCCACAATGGAATTATACTCTACCACAGTGCATCAGTTATCATAGATTGTTAGAAATCCAAAGACCAAAGCCAGACATTGGTGATCACCTAGTTAGCTCAAAACGACAGCCAAAGACCTCATGTATTGATGTCATATATAAATTCTTATGAAACAATTTCCCAGCCTAGTTCTGCAGTCAGCTAACACTGATCAACGAGAAAGATGGTGAATCGGTAGGTGTGGAAACATGTAGCCATCTCCGTCGGTGCAAATTCACAACCTCATCAATTAATTTCCTCTCCTTACCTAATACTCGAAGCCTGATCTGAATATTTCTTTATACAGTGTATCACTTAATTCTGAAGATAGAACTCAGACACATATTATCAAAGACAGCTAGCCATTTCATATCTCCCACTTTGAATGGCTACATTTCACAGCCTCATAAATAAGGAAAGAAGGAATTGCTACTGTACAATAAACACGTTTTGTAATCATTAACCTGATATCACATTTACCCCAAAGTACTCTTAAGTTGATGAATACCAATAGAACCTCTTATCTCCGCGTTGTGACTTCATCAGCATTCAGTCAGTCCATTAAGACTGATTTACCGTATCAAATAAGCGAAGTAATGGTCGACATTCACACAACCATTCCACCCACTATCACTTAGACACTAGGAATCGGTAAAGATCAAGAGAGTTAGCAAATAGGAATGATTTCAGGCTGATATGGTGTGAGTATCATGATGATTATCTCAGTAGAACTATGTCGTCTAAAAAAAACAGAATACAACCTCTTAATGAAAACGTAACTGAAAGTTTGATTGTGTTCCAAACCCTTTAGCTTTTCTAAATTTGCCTACTCATAAGTAGGTTGAGCAATATACAAAACATTTGTAAAAATTATATTGTAAAGTTCAGTGAGATTGAAATGAGTAATTCCAACGTTCGTTCGGCATCTGGTCCGAACTTCTTCAGGATTAATCGATTACATACTGTAACAACAGAAGGCAGAGTCAGGCAACAGATCATTTATTAAGGAATCAACGCATATTTATATATTTTCATGTACATTACTATGGATATTTAAGCAAACAAACACAGTCTTCCGATTGGTTGTTTCTCAGGTAAAGTTAATCTTTCATCTATTTGTGACTGTTTCTTGAATGTCAAATCCTCTATATGTTAACTGCATCCGCCTACGCAAAGTCTGCTGTGGTCGGTTTTGAATCAATCTTTGTTCACATTTTCTCACGACAAATCTTGGGAACGTAAATATTGACGTAAATTACTGTCTACCAATTTGGCTAGTAGACAGCTCTCACCACATATATACAATTTTAATATTTTAGAACTATTCTGTCAAATATTGACGACAGTTCATTTGATTACAAAACATTTTTTCTCACTACTTGTGATATAATGCTGCTACAAATCAATTTCATTCACCATAGTTTTTCCAATTGTTGGGAGGCAACACAATCCTCCCTTTGTTTTGTATGCATCAACAGACAATTTTTTGGATTTCCGCCAACCACTCATGTGGTTCTGGTTCGATTTCTGACCTCCTAGTTGACTGTCCGTTAGGTATTTTATTATTATTATTCCCTTGCATTCCGAGTAGAACATAGGACATCAACTACACGTCTCCACTTTGTTCTGTTTTCTGCCGCCCTCTTCAGTTGGGTCCACGATTGCCCATTATATCTCATCCCACTCTCCACCCCAGACGGTCTCCCTCATCTCACCCTAGGACGACCCACTCGTCACTTCCCATTTGGATTCCACTCGAGGGCCTGGCGCTCAATGTCATTCGACAGCCTCCTCAATGTATGCCCGATCCACCTCCATTTTCTCCTACGTATGTGTTGAGCAATCGGCTCTGGGTTGGTTCGTTTCCACAGTTTCTTGTTACTAATTCTTTCTGGCCGGTCATTTGATCTTCAATATGGAGCCAGCGATGGCAGCCGTTGATGAAAGTCTGCAACCTGTTGGAAATCCTCTTTGTTACACGCCAAGTTTCTGACCCGTGTAGAAGGATCCACCTGACATTGGTGTTGAAAATCCGAATCCTGTTCCTTATGCTGAGTGTAGAAGATTTCCAAACTGGTTTCAGATTGATGAAGGCGTATCTTGCCTTTCCAATTCTGACTTTGACATCTTCATCCATTCCGCCTATAATTGAAATGATGCTTCTCGGATAATTGAAGGAGTTAACTTCATTCAAATCTCTTCCGTTGATGCTGGTTGCTGTCGGCGGATGTTTGTCCTCATCACCTCCGTCTTCTCTATGTTCACCTGAAGTCTTGTCTTCGCTTTTAGCCTCATCAGACAGTTTGTTGCTTTTCGCTTGTGTGTTTGTGTGACATTAGACATATATCATCTGAGTGATCCAGATCTTCGAGAGTCTTCTTATCGGTCGTTCGGCGTATTCCTGTCTCCCAGCTTCCATGCACAGTCTGACGCATAATCCAGCCCACCACAATTAAGAATATCATCGGTTATAATAGGCAGCCTTGTCTTACTCCTGTATGCACTTCGAACGCCTCTCTGAGTTTTCCGTTGTAGATCACCTGACACGTGCCACTGTCATATAGAACTGTTGAATGAGGTTGATAAAGACTTGGGTAGTGCATGCCGTAGTGTTGAAGTAGTTTCCAAATTACTTCTCGGTCAACACTGTCTGTCGAAGGCCTTTTCGAAGTTGATGAAGTTTGATGGGTTTGACTGCCATTCTATGTGTAGAGTTGCAATTTGATCAGCGCATGATTTGCCTTTTCTGAATCCAGCTTGTTCCGGGCTGGTGGAGTTCTGTATCCAGTGCATCCTTTATTCTCTCCAGGATGGCGTGGACAAGAGCTTGATTCCATGCCAGTTCTTGCAGAGTGAAGCCTAAGTCGCCCTTCTTTGGCAGTTTGACGAGTTAGCCAGCCCTCCTTCCAATCAGTAGGCACCTTTCCTTCTTTCTAAACTTTTTGCAGTAATGGAGCGAGAAATTCTGCCGTAATCTCTTGGGACGTCTTCAATGCTTCGGGAGGAATGTCGTCTAGTCCTGCTGCCTTCCCAGCCTTCAGTAGCTTGATCGCACTCAGGATTTCTTCCTTCGTTGGAGTAGTGGTCTCCACTGACATTTCTGTGTGTGCTGTTCGTGGTATTTCTGGGAGAGTTGCCGGTGGTAGTTGATTCAAGAGTCCTCTGAAGTGATCATCCCATTGTTTCACCTGTTTCTTCTCCTTCGTAATCAGGTTGCCTTGAACATCTTTCATTAGATTCATCATCTGGGTGTATCTCTTCCCGGATAGAGACTTGGTTATCTGATATAGCCTCGTGATGTCTCTTTTGCTTGTGGCCTGCCCGTTCTCCTTCAGCTGCCAGTGTGTCGTAGAATTGTCGTTTGTCTTTTCTAGCACTATTCTTCACTTCTTTATTCAGTGCACATTGAACTCAGCTTCTCCTTATGTTATCCATCTTTGCATTGGGTCATCTCTTTCACCATCCTCCTCTCCTCGATTACCTTCCAGGTATCCGTTGACAGCCATTCCTTGTCTTGTCTCTTCTTTTTTACTAGAACAGAAGTACACGTTTACTTGGATATTACCTTCAGAGAGTTCCTATGTACTTCCATGCAAGTTTCCTTAGTGATACAACGTAGTGTCTCCAACTTTGCTCCGATCTAGTGAACGCATCCCTTGTAGTTTTGTCCTTCAGCTTTTGAATTTTGGCCTGTCTCCAGTTGCTTTGAAAGATTTCATCTTTACCTTGAAGTTTCCTTGAACTGGATGATGGTCTGAGCCAAAATCTGCCCCCTTCTCGACTTTGTGTCCAGCAGGCTGTCTCCACTTTCTATGAGATGAGATCTATCTAGTTTTTGGTGTAACCGTCAGACGAAATCCATGTTGCTTTGTGTATATCCTTGTGTTTGTTCACGCTCCCTCCGATCACTGAATCGTTGAAAAAGCTGAAGTCTGCGAATAATTCTCATATCTCATTCATTTTTCCGAGAGCCTCTCAACCCATGATGAGTTCCCTTCCTGTATTATCTGCTCCAAGTTTGTCATTCATATCGCCCATAAGGATTTTAATGTCACCATTTGAGATGTCGTCCATTACTTTTTGTAGCTGTCTATAGAAATCTTCATTCTTCTCTTGTTCCGCGTTGTTTGTAGGCACGGTTTAGCGTTGGATAATCGTGACCTTCCTTCCTATGGAGTTGAATCTTGCTGTGATGATCCTGAATGAAATTGGTTCCCACTGCATCGCTGACATCACGATAGCCACTCCCTCGTTGTGTTCGTGGTTTCCGTCTGGGTGACCAGACTGGAGTAGATTACTGGCTTTCCCATTGACAATGTTGTCAATCTGCATCCATTCCATCTGCTATCACAGATACCCAGTACTTCTAAGCCATATCTTCGCATCTCTTTCGCTACCTGGGCAGCCTTCCCAATCTCGTACATTGTACGGTCATTCCACGTACCCATTCTTACTCTTGCTTTCATCGTCAGAAGACACATCGGCTGGCTGACTTGCTTTCCGAAGGCTTTCACCAGCCATCCCGCTGTGTCGTTTCGCCTCTCCAATTCGAGTGAAGAATAAGATTGTTGTTACTTGAAGTTTTGTATTTTTAATATATTTTCTGTGTTGAAGTTACACTAGCTGTTTGAAAGATTTAGTGGTGTGGGGTTGCTAGCCCCACGCCCAACCCTCCCTCTTTACAGGGGCTTGGGACCAGCTAAGAAACTAGCAAGTTAGTTAATTAGGTCAGGTCATCCTTTAGGTAGTAAGACTGAAAAGGAGCAGAGGTTAGGACACTAAAACAACACCAAGGACGCTTCTGAAAATTCCCCTCGGAACCTGGATAGGAATAGAATCGTGTGTATCCATACTCACGAAATAACCTTGAGTGAGTGGAGGTATGGCCCAAAGTAGCTATAACACTCGAATTTCAAGTTCTACTCTGCTTACAAATGTCAGGCGTTTGTTGATCATCGGACGACAATAGTTATTATATATATATATATATATGTATAGCTTATCCTGCTATATGAAAAAACTTTTCCTGCTTAATGATTGATAACGTACTTCAAACAATATTGTTTTTTTCTATATTCCTTGCATTCCAAGTAGGACATTGAGCTTCACAATTTTTGAAGTTTCAGGGGTTCGTTGGCCTCGCGTCCAGCCCTCCATTTCTTTCCTGGCTTACTCCCTATCGCCTAGAAAAATAGGCACGGTTAAGTAGTGCGTCCACTGGGAGTCGACCACTGCACTGGCTAGCTAATAGTTCTATTTCAATCAACAGTATTCACAGACTTAAAAATGCACAACACGTTTTCTTTTCAATGAAGAATTGTACCATTAGTTTTGTTTGAGTGGATTTTGATGCAGTTGGGTGTTGGTATAATTGCGAACCGCCTTTCACTGTCCTCCATCCAGATAACATAACGCTACAGAGCGAATTTGAATGTATGTGAAGTCTGAACTTATTTCAATCCCTTCTCCATGAATGTGATATAATTGTTTATCTAGTGACAACATTTTTGTCATGGTGATTAGTTGTTGAATTTGCGCTAGTATTGATGCTCGTTTTTATTCGACTAATGAACAAGCATCAGTCTTTCTGAGAAATGAAAAACAATCTCTCAAAGATTTCCTTTTCCAGGAGATCATTTTTCTCATTCATTCTTGTCAAAGTTAGTTGAAATAGTTAACAGTGGAAATCAGTAGAAGGAATTAGCCTTCCTCATTTGAGGAACTTCTCAAATTTTCCGATTAGATACTGTCAAGATTCTACTAGATTTCTGTAGTTTATGAGAATTCCGAATCTTTTTACCCTAAAGCAAAATAAACTGTGTGTGTGACAAAAAAAGATAATCTGTGTGAAATTTTCACGAAGGTAATAAATCATAGAGCGACACTTCCCTATCAAATGGAAATAGGATAATAAACAGGTAGTGACAAGCTAAAAACAATCTGTTTTTATCCTGATCCATTTTGCAGTTATTTCTGATTATCTGATCAAAGCTCTGGGCAGCAGGTACAAATTAAGGTCCCTAAGATCAGCAAACTTAACATTAATTGAAGATGAACTAAGGATTGTATCTGACACCCTGATTGAAAATAGCTATCCAGACAAATTCGTCAGGAAACATATAACTAAGAAAGTTGAAAAGGACTATTCACTATCCTTAAATAAGAAGCCTTTATACACATGACTGCAATTCAAGGACGATATACTTAGCGAAATAATTACGAAGAGGTAAAGAAAACCATTTCAAAGAACTTTCAATACCAACAAACTGCAAGTCTTATTTCCTAAACGATTGGTGGTGATTCCTCAATTGAAAGATGCAGTACATAGACTAACCACTTTTGATTGTATCTACCGATTCAGCTGAGCATGTGGAGTGAGTTATATTGGTCGTTGCTCTAGGAACTTGAAATTTTTGTGCTCAGGAACATCTACAAGTGTGGCTAAATAAAGGTGTAGTAAAATCCATCAACAGTTCGATATTCGATCACCTGGTCCAAACCGATCACAAAACCAGCATTGAAGCATCCTTGTCCATCATCTACTGGGTACCAAATAAATTGCTAAAAACATCTAGGTACCGCTTACTCCAGACAACAGAAGCTATCGCGATTCGCCTAAAACAACCAGTGTTCTGTGCGCAGAAGAAGCAAGTCCAGTCACTACTACTGCCCTGACCTTCAGTGGAGACTATACATACATGAATCTGTATTATTATCTTTCCTAATTTTTCTGATATTCAGTGTATAGTTATTGTGATCCAGTAGAAATGTAATCCACTGACATTAATAAACATTAATGTTGTTAATAACACTAATTCATTCACTATTATGTAGATGCTGATGATGAAGTCATCGAAAAGAATATTCTTTGTTCAGTAACCATTCTTTCGAAAATTAAATCTATCAATCAGACAACTCCTACACCTCTGTAGCCACAGTTTATACGTTCTCCTATTAGCAGATCTCAGTTTGTTTACATCAAGGGCGATCATTTAATCAGTGCTTCTTATCCACTCACCAATCCCAATCAAGCTCACCCTGGGAAGATAGTAATTCCAGTCACATAAAATCACTTACCGAAATCTCATTGTATTTTCACTGTAAACATGATGACGCTGGAAATGCTTCCTAGGATGACAATGATAGTTTCACAATCAAACTATGCAGTTCAAAGGAAACAACCGCAAAACGGAAAATATGAAATTAGACATATAATTGACACGTAAAAATTAAGACAGAGTCAGAGAAGAGAATTTCTAGATGGTTCTTTCCATTATTCCTAAGTTTATCGATTGGACTAATTTATCAGGTGGATTATCAAAAAGCAACTCAGATTTAAATACTGTCATAGTCTGACTGTGAAGTTGTGACTCATATTGACCTAGGCAACTTGATCTCAAACACTTGTTCAAGGGTTTGAATCCTTCTTCACCTGTCATGATTTGCGCCAACACACATTATGTTGTGGCTCATATTTAAGTGTCAGGAAACAAACATCGATTAGAAAAAATCATTAGAAACTGGAAAGTTACTTTATTCTAGTCTGGGACTCTTTGGCAGTAGGAGGGATTAGACCCATGACCTTGAGGTAGCTGAATGGCCAACTCACTGACCATCCAGCTACTGGGGTAGAATTCAACAACCCTTGAATTCTAAGTTTTATCAATCCGTGATATCAACCAGTGCTGCTGATGAGCATGTAGTGCACCTTTTAGGACAAAAGATAAACCTAGGGATAAAATAAATAGACCAAAGTGAATTAACCCTAATAATGACTGAAAAAACGTCTAACCAGGCTGTGGATGCCGGTTTTGGGTATTTCAAGTTTGTTTTAACCGGTACGCGTTCAGCCAGTCTTAGATGTCATTTCGCACTCCTTCATTGTACCGCAGTTAACCCATACTAGCCACTAGGTATCTTTCTAAAATTTTTTCCTCAAATGATCTTAACTTTCTATTCCATTTATATGTAATGCTCATGAGAACAGATTCCTAAGTAACTTTTTCTTTTTGAATTGCGTTTTGTTATCATTACTCACGGGTCAATTAGTGTTCTGTTTAACTGGTTAGTTAAGTAGATTACGTTTATTATGACTGGTAAAGTGTAGCTAACCAGTACCTTACAAGCATCCACTTCAGCCTGGCATGGTGAGACTTGTCAGGACAACTTCGGGACATCCATCTATCTAGTAGAAACTACTTATGAGCTCAGACTATCAATTTTGTGGTGGTGGCAGCCGCAGATGTGAAGAAATCTCCGTGTGTTGGTTTCATCAATTCTTCCTGATTTTCATCAAAAACTCTCCCAAACACACACACATATAACTCTCTAACTGAACTTGGTTGGTTTGATGACGATAGACTGCACATAAGACGCTCTGTGCACACGTCTTTTAAAAATGGGGGGTTAGGGAGCATTACTTAGTATGGTCACTATATATATATATTACTATATAGCTGCTTTTGAGGATGAAATCTCAGAAAAGAAGGATATCTTTGCTGAAGTTCTCGTTTTTTTGTCTAGTGTCCTGATGGATATTTTCCGCGAATCCAAAATCCCACAAAACAACAATAATCTATGCTTGTAATTTGTAATGGTGACAGTAAGAAAATGAAAAACTTCATTACCAGATGTGTATTACTATTAATACTCTGATCTGTTCTCTTCTAAGCAATATTAATATTAATAATATGATCTGTATTTCCCTGATCAGATAACATTCACGTACACAAAAGCATATGTGCGTGTCTGTACCTGTGTGCCTGTGTATCGGTCCATCTACATATCTGTTTGTGAGCACACACACATACCGAGCATGATAACATCGATATTAACCGAGGAAATTACTGTCATTCATACAATCACATATTGATTTATCGATCGATGTGTGGTTGGTCAGATTGTTGTCACTCTGATTGGTGGTTGATGAGCAAAAATACAAGTGGTGTAGATCAGTCTATACACGAACTCATTTTGTAACTTATTTAAATGTTGTTTGAGGAAAGACGAGAGACAAAGAGAAATTAGTCAGAATAATGCAAACGTCGAAAGTTACCAATCGGTTATGTAAACTTCCAGGTCGTTTAGAAGGCAAATTGGCGATTGTCACTGGTGCTAATATTGGCAGTGGTCTTGAATTGACTGGAGAGTTGGCGCGTCGTGGATGCACGGTGATAATGGCTTGTAGGGATTTAGAAAGAGCATGTTATGGCAGGGAATCACTGATTGATCGTTATGGTGAAAGGAGTCAAGAGGCTTGGCGAAAATCACCAGCTGGAGCAGCTGTTGAACCATTTCTGCAGGCGATTAAATACTCACAGGTAATCTGACTTTTTTAAAACATTTTTATACACATAATTATGTTTAAAGAATAATCTTTATTGACAACAACATTAATGTCTCTTTTTTCACTATGTAATATCGAAATGTTAGGAGGATCAGTAAAATTACAGTTCAGTGTGAAAATATGCATAAAAATATCTGATACCGAAGTGAATATCAGATGAAATTGGGATTATTTGTGCTACAATTAACCATAGCTAAAATAATCATGGCCAAGATAAGCAAGGCATATGAACCAACTGCTTTTGAAAACACACACATAAATTTAACTTCTTCAAGTGGATTCTGACGGTTTCAGCTCTGTGTGTAAAAGACGAACAGCTCGTAAGGCAAAATCAAGAATTATCTTCGGAATGCTATACCTTTGTATGCCCGTCTTGTTAACTTACATCATCTTTGTGTGCTCAGTATGCACAAAAGGTGGAAGCTAAAACAAAGTGCTGTGAACAGGCCTTGTCTGTCCCTTAATTATCCACTATACCGGATAATGACGATCTTCAGAAATCCGAGGATGAAGATGGCTAATTTTTGTACGTCCAAAGTAACTAACTGGCTTTACAGGAGCAGTCTAACTGTGGTAGACTGCTCCACTCATATCCCTAACTCACGAATAAATAACTGGATGAGGTTGCGATGAAAAGGTAGTAGTATATTTCCGCTACACTGAATGCCCTTTACATACTGAATTCTTTAAAGGTGCTGTGTTATCACTACGGAATTAAAGTTTTAAGAACAAGGTCACCTTTTGCTTTGCTTCAGACTCATATTCTTATGAATAATCTTTTCTGGATAACCATTTTTATTACGTAATTGTCTTGAGTTCTTCATAAAAAGTCACTTATTAGAACAGAATAGTCTATTCGCAGTTCTATTTTATTTCATCCCTCAGACACTGAAATTAAAGTTGATGTTATTTAAAAAAAAAGTGTCTAAAGTTATCTACCATACGCCGAATATTCTCACTTTCAGCTTACGAGTTCGTCTTTTACATACAGCTATCCGAAGCTGTCGGAATCCACTTGAAGAAAAAGCGTAACTTATGCGTATGTTCAAAAGAACTTCGGTCGTATGCCTTCCATTCACTTGCAGTTTTCTCCCCTAATCCTATCTAATATTCAATTTAATATCAAATAGTTTTGTTTCGCGCCAGTTAGTTTTCATGGATTTGATTTGAGTCTGATCAGGGATTGATATCAGTTACAAGAACCAATGAAAACCAAGAAGTACTGGACAGCTGTTTCGTCAGTCTAATTTGGGACTCCTCAACAGTACGCACCAACACTTGTTCGAACTCAGGGCCTTCTTGTTACAAGTCAAGCTCGTAGACCATTCAGCCACTGGGATCCAATACAGTGGGCAAACCATGAAATCCAGCTTCTGTCAGTTCGTGATTTTAGTGCGACTGGCACCAGCAAATGTCACCGGCGGCGGGCTTTTTTCTTACTCCTGACCGGTTGGACTTGATTTGCCACGACTTCTCACTGGAACACTTTAGGCAACTTCATCCTGTAGTCAGCCAATCACTAGACAGTGTGCTAGTTTGTAGGTATTTTATTTGTGCATATTATCACTCACTTACACTCACACATGCTTTTTAGAACTGTAATTCTGATGATCCTCTTAAAAACTCGATATTACATATTGAAAAGAGGTATATTAATGTTGTTTTCAATAACATTGACTATTTAAGTATTACTGTGTGAATATATATAACTGTAAGATGAAATGAGTAGGTAGTTATCGAAAATGAATATATGATGACTTGTAAATTATGCTTCTGTGCGTAATCGTCTTGAGAGTCTGTTGATTACTCTTCGGAAAGGAAAATCATAAGTATGATAAATGTAACATTATGAGTGTGTGTTTTTGTGTGATAGAATATATAGTCTCATATTAGATGAGTTTATTTTATATAGCATGCAGTGTAATTGATACAGTATTAATATCTGGGTCACGATGTTTCGAGGATACGTTATTCCTTCTGCCCATAATTACATCATCGCAATGTATATTCACACAGCTTGAAAACCTTCTATATGTAGTCTTAATCCCTGTTGTTTTTAAATGTCATTTTTCATATTTACGTTAAAGGTGTTGCATCATTAAGATTGCACTCATATTTGGCTTATTGATTGGTGACTACCGTGTCTCCCTATCAGTCTTCAGACTAACTATTACTATCACTTTTTGATACTCTTACCCTATCCTCTCATGCCTTAATTGTGTGATTACATACAAATGAATTATTATCATTATTATTTCCTTTAATTCCTAGAGAAACATAGGGCTTCAGCCGTGCGTCTCCATTGCGTTCGGTTCTCTGCTAGAGTCTTTACGTGGCTCCAAGTCTTTACACACGTTTTCATCTCCTCTTCACATGACCTCCTCCAAGTCACCCTTGGACGACCAAATCGCCGCTTCCCTTTCGGGTTCCACAAATGAATGCTTCCCAATAATTCACCTTTTTCATTCTTTTGTTCTGGTAACCTAACTGATCCTATTTATTTAACCTCATTGTCATTACATGATAGATAGTAAAGTATATTTAGTTTGTTTTTTAATTGAGTTGTACTCCACTTTTGCATCGGTTGTTCGGCAGTTGATTGCTTGCCAACCACTCACGTGGTATGCGCTTCGATTCTCGGCCTACAAACTCTTAAACATCACGTAGCCAATAGAGAAGGATTGTTAGTAAGGCTAGCAACCCCACCCAGTAATAAATGAAAACACCACTTCTACTGAAACCTCAAAGCATCTAGCCTCAGGCCTTGTGTTCCACTCGGGACGCAAAGGATCCTTTCACTCAATAAATTTTATATGTGAATGAGATGGTAGCCTAATTCCAGCCTACCGAAAGAGAGTTATCAAGTTGTATCATGAATACAACAGTAAATTGTGCTCGAAACATCGTCATTCAGTTAATAATACTGCACTGCCGACTGTGTGTTATATCGAATAAATTTATCCCGTATGGAAGTGTATGTTCCATCGCATATCGTCTCCGAATTCTGCTCTTTCATGTGTTTATTAGATTCCTTCTCAGCCTTTTTCTTTCATTGTGCCTAAGTCTTTTGTTCAGTGACTTTTGTTACGACGTAGAAATTATCATTCCTTATCTCCAAAGACATAGCAGACAATCAGAAAATATGACTGGAACAAAAGTATTATATATATATATATGCAAATAACTGAAAGTTAATTCAGGTTAGATGATGGACGGGCAGTAATGAAAACTACCAGGACGGAGTACTGGTTGGTACCGGAGGTCAAACCACCCTGGACCTTCAGTTTACCAAGTGAGCTGCTGTAGTCAGGCCTCAGTGAGGAACATTGTTCCATACAGAACAATATTGATCCATTTGTTTCGTCGTCAGCTACATACAATCTATAGTAATTAATAAAACAATCTTAATATATATTTTGTTTGTCAAAATCATAAACCAGTCCTCCAGTAGGGATTGATTGTTGTACGAAAGTCATAGTGAGACAAAACATAACTATAACAAGGTTATCTTAAATTATTAGAACTTATACATATAATATACACATGAACGAAGTTTCTCATAAAAATGAACAGTTTTGTTGTTAGGGTGGCGATAAATCAGTGATAATATGCGTTAATATGACACTAAACCTCATTGAATATCAGATAAATTAATGGAGGTAAGACACACAGTTGCCATATCAATGTTTTGTTTCATTATGAATTTATTATGACAGTCAGTTCTCATTAGAGGGTTGATTTGTGATGTGTGTTAAAAGTGTATTACAGGTGGTTTCGCTGAATGCTGTTAGCTGCATTCATCTGATGACGGAAAAGCAACGAAATAAAGGAATCAGATCCTCTTTCAACGGTAAGTTTGTAGCAATTTGATTAGTTTCAAGTGGGGCGAAATAATCTCCGGTCTTAAAAATCACGAGATGGAATAACTTAGAATTCATGGACTGGATAGTGAATTCAGTCATCGTAGGTGAATGGTTTGGTCACCTGTAAATTCTGGCCTCGATCGCCTGTGGTTGGAGTGATGACGGAGTTCTGCCTAAGAATCAATCCCCAGACAATAATGAAACAGCTGTCCATTAATCACTTATTTTGCAACAGTTCTCTGACTAATATCAGTTCGTTATCAAAACTGAAATCAATAAAATTCCTGTAAACCAACACTTGAAAAGAATTGGATCACCAGAAAACCCTTGTTGTGACTGGTTGATTGTTAAATTTACATTTTCAGTTTAAACTACTTAAAAAGAGATTCAGTAGCTTATAATGATTCAATAAATATATTGATTTTTTCTTTAGTTAATTGTTGAACATCTCGATTTAGCCTGTCTATCATCTATACGTGAATTTGCCAGAAAAATGAATAGTACCTATACCCGATTAGATTTGTTGATTCATAATGCTGGTATGATGGCGACAAGTTATATGGAAACCCATGATGGCTTTGAATTGCAAATGGGTGTCAATCATTTCGGTCCAGCGTTATTAATCGATCTACTACTTCCACTGTTAGCCAATGCATCTTGCTCTTTACCATGCGCGCCAGCTTCACCGTCACGTATCATTGTGGTCGCCTCAAATTTATATCAACAAGGTGAAATTGATTTGAATAGATTAAACTTGAAAGGTGATCAATATGGTCCATTCAAGGCGTATAATCAATCCAAATTGGCTATTATATTATATATAAGAGAGTTGGCGAATCAGTTAAACAATCTACGGATTATCCCAATGACTGTACACCCTGGGGCTGTTCGAACAGAAATATCATATACAGCAAATAATACCTATCAAGTGAGTAATGATCAGTTATTATTGCTATCATTAATGCTATTATTTGTCCCATTAGTCTCTTCAGTGGCTGCACATCATTGCAAAATTGCCACAACACATTCATTACCTTTGCTTCCTGTCACATGATCTCCTTCTTTATCACCTTTGTTGAAACCCAACTGAGCTGATCGCCTGCTCCCCATTTAAGAGTTGCTTGCAAATCTCTTCAGGGTGTATGTCCATTCCATCCCCCTTCATCTCTATTTTTTCCGTCTGCATCTTTGATGGTTGATTTGTTCACTAACTAACAGAGTTTATTGTTGTCTGATTATCATTTCTGTCAAACCGCCTATCTGATCTTCCGAATCGAGGCAGCGAAGCCGCCTGTTAGAAATTCTCCTGACTTGGAATTAGTGTCGGAAATTCCGATTTTGTTTCTTGTGATAGGTTTTATATGCGAGGATGTCCACGCCGATTTAAGAGAGTAACCAAGACCTGTCTTGCTCTCCCCTATGCTGGCTTTGATATTATCATCCCTGTAGCCACCTGTAGTTGAAATGGTACTCCTTCGATAAGTGAAAGAAGTAACTTCCTTTAGATTTCTCCTGTTGACGGTGACTGATGCTTCATGTTGTTGATTAGGTATCCTTATCACCTGCGTCTTCTCTTTGTTCATTTGACATCCTGCTTTCAACGTTTCCTCCCGCATATCGTTAGTTTTCTCGTGTAGATCCTTTACTTTGTGTGACGTTAGACATTAGGAATCTAGTATTCAACAAAGGGACTCATTCAACGAATTTATTATCAAGCTGTACAATCATATATATATATATTTAATAGACAAAATGAAAAATAAATGGTTATGCCTCAACGGCCAAGGTAAAAATAGAGACATTACTTATTCTTTTCACACACAAATGTTTGGTTTTCAGAAGTCTTCAGAAGTTTCCAAGGAAAAAATCGCAGCAATTTGGCACGAATTCGATGATGTGTTCTCGAATGAATATGGGCTCTTAAGCCCTTTCCCTCTGCTTTGTAAAACCATCCTTTAGTGTGATCTCGTGTCACTATGTATGTGAAAACCACTCGCTGGTTACCGTTGATGTATCTTGCTTTAGAAGAGTAAGTGAACTGATGGATGTGTAAACAGGCGTCCGGACGAGACGCTCATCCTTTACATGAACGCATAACAACCTACCTCTAGTGAAAGTTATTTGGAGCTCCGCTACAAAAGGAACGTCTTACTGACTGATTTAGAAAGACGATTTTCGGGCGCACATCTCTGCAGACTGATCACCATTTGAATTCCAAATTCATGAAGATGGTTGTCCTTTCGGCACTGAGTTAAAGACCAGTATGGATTGTCTATCTTTCATGTTTTCAGTCAATGAATTGATTTGATGAGTCTTCGCGTATCTGCAAGTATGGCTTTGAGCAAAGAAAGTTCACGGTTAACAAAGCTAGAGCTTTAAAGTTTCGGTACAGGCGGTTGTATTTTCAAGGAATTGGGTTGCTAACCTCACGTCCAACCTTCCCTGTTTACTGGCCTTACTATAAACTTAGTGAGTTTGAGGAGTGCATCGGCTGGGGATCGAACCCCAGAGCACGTGCGTTGTTGTAGAGAACTCTACTATAAAAAATAAATTAGCTGTCCATTCCATGTACCTTTTTTCCATTAAACAACTACTCGTTGCACAAGAGGCGGTTCTCCTAGTGGATAACGCTTTGGTACACATGGTGGGTACTACGTGAGAACACCATCTTCACTCATTGGGGAATGCAAGTATATACAGCTGACGCCTAGTCTCAAATATGAGGGTGAAACGCGCATCCTGGACTCCACTGCTAGTCATCATCCACCAATTTCCTTCAAGTTAAATAATCACACACAGCTGAAGCGTCCGTTTTTGGAGCTGATATGTCAACAGAGGCCAAAAGTTTAAGTCTATTTAATCAACCGGGAAATCAAAACTGAATTGAAAATGATGCGTTTTTCCCTAACAAAAGTCCGTATCCTAACAGTTACAGGCTAGTATTTGTTTTTTGATATTTACTTGGCTCACTGAAGCGGAAGATACTAAGGACGAATGGATGTATTTAGTAGCATTTCAGTTGAGTTGTCCATTATGTTCAGTATTATTACACCCACGTATAAATGGGCTCAGTCATATCAACTGGTTGTGTTGGCTGGTTGCTTGTTGTTTGCTTTTCCTTTTTACCCAAACAGCCAGTTATCGCATCTACAGAATCAAGGCAGTGAAAGAAAGGAAAGTCTGAAGTCACCTGTTAGAAATTCTTTTGGTGACAGATGTGCATGCTGAGTCTCTGAAAATCTCGATCTTATTGGTTATTATTATTATTCCCATGGGTTTCTGGTGGAAAATGCGGCTTCGGCTGTAAATCGCCATTTCGTCCCATTCTGTGTACTTCTCTTTATCTGGCCCAAAGATCGTTCATGGGCTGTCATCTCCTTCTCACACGATCTCAAGTATAAAACCAATAATACGCCTAACCAATCATTTTCCATTCGGGTTCTACTCGAATGACGGTCTAGTTCGCAATTTTACTCAGTGGTCTCCTCAGCATGTGTTTGGCAATACGTTGTTGGTTGGTTTCTCATTAGGGTTGATTGTTGTTCATTCTTTCTGGCTGGTCATTGGATCTTCATCATTAAGTGAAGACAGTTGATAAAAGCCCGCAGCCAGTTCATTTGTTTTGCTTTTCAGATAGTGCCTGGCTGTTGCCTACCGGTAGTTGAAATGAAGCTGCTTAGGTAACATGAGTGAAAAAGTTGACTTCCTATGCATTTCTCTCGTTGCTGATGGCTGGTACCTATTGGTGTCGGTTGTCATGTATCTTTATCTCCACTATCTCCTCGAAGTTCACTTGGAGTCTTGTCTTTGCTACCTGCCTCTTCTGCCAACCTGTTGGTTTCCTCGTAGAGATCTTCGAGTTTGTGTGGCACATTAGACATCAATCATCCGCGAAGTACAAATCTCCTAGAGTCTTCTTGTCTGTCCCAAGTATGCGCGTTTTCTCACTCCACACAGTCTGTCACATGATGTAGTCCACAGCAGTTAGGAATATCTTCACAGCCTTGTATTACTCATTCCTGTCTTTACTTCCAAGGCAGACTTTCCTGAATTTTCTGTTTTGGATCACTTGGCATGTGGCATTGTCACATAGTTGTTGAATGAGATTTACAAATATGTTTTGGACACTCCATAGTGTTTTTAACTATGAAAACTACAGTTAAAACTATCTCCTTTGAACAGAAAACGTAGTATACAAACAGTTGAGATAAGGTTGTGGCATGTGCTACTGGCAAGATTTATCAGGAGTATATAAAGAGACGTTCATCTGCACACAAAAATATCAGATAGCGGGGGGAAAGATTTGACTTCAAAGTTAACAAATGAATCAGTGTTGCGGAAGAACATGGGAGACACGAAAAGAAGACAAAGAAACGGAACATGAAGGGCAAAAGTAGCCCAATGCGGAAGATCTGTGGAAATGACGATTTTCATTTAAGGTATACATAATTTAAAGCTATCAAATTACAAATAGACGTGCCTTCTACTGTTACATTTTGTATTTCTGTGCCGATGAGCGTCTCCATGTATACCACTGAAGTGTCTTGTCAGCAGAACACGCTACAAGTCAAAGTGACTACTCTCCTCCTCCTTATTTCGGAGCACACAGCTTTAAGCCTTGAGTTTTGAAGTCCTAAGGAGAGCGCCACTATAGGATATAACATTATCGATCCTTACGTGGCTCGCGAAGGTTTGTGACTGGAGGGCTGCAAACTAGAGAGACGAAACAGTCGTTCAGTGTACTTCCTAGGTTTTTGTATTGAATTATCTCCCCCACTCCACTCGCAAACTGAAATTGTTGTCTGTTTACATGACGAAATCTAACGGTGGAAACAGATTTAAGTCTCCACAGAAAAATAAAATCCCTAAATTCACAACAAAAGAGAACCAATGTTAATTATCACTCCTAATTATTGTTGAATTCGATAGTTTCGATTCAGTTAACCATTTGATTAGTTTCGATATAGAAAAATGTAGTGAAAAATAATCTCAAGTGAAGTTTTTCTTAAAAAAGGTGGAGAGTAATTGTGAATTTCTGCTATTATGCAGATTGACATTCGATTGACAATTAGTAGTAGATGTGAATAGACATACACTTGATAACTGACAGTTTGTGTAGCTGTGTTTATGTGTTCATTTCTCTCTCAACGAAAAGTCACATGCATACACATACCCACAAACAAAGATCAATTTCATCATTCCTATGGCTTTCCTGGTTGACTGTCTATTGTCTTCCAAGTTTGTGTGTATGTGGGGAGGTTACTAACCTTACATCCACCCAAACTTCCCGCTTTTTCTCTATGTGAGGTTTATAGAAATGCGTTGGCGGCCAGGAGTCGAAACAATGACCAAATACGTGGGTATTGACATGCATTCCACCCCTTTGAACTACCGATGCCCTCCTGAAAAGTGATTCACAAAAAGACAGAATTAATGGGCTGGCCACTGAATTCTGTCACAGTGGCTCAATTAATGCTCAAAAAGATCACCTCGTAACCAGAAAGTCCTGAAATTCACATGTGATTAAGGTGTTAAGACATTCAATAAACGTAAATAAATCCACTTAATGGAGGAAAACGAAAGCATCAGACTGCATGGCCCTACCGATGAAGATCGAACCAGCCAGGAGCTTCAGGTTACAATACCATCCTGTTTGGCCATTCAGCCACTCACTCACTTTGAATTCAATGATACGTAAATGTGTTTTATTATATTCTATTTATTCATTATTTCTTTGAGTTCTGAATGGAATAAAAGGCTTCAGCCGGAAAATACCTCTGTTTCATCCTGTTCTCTGCAATCCTTTTTCCTTGGCAGGCTCCACGACTGCCCATAAGCTCTCAACTCCTCCTCAGTATCACCAATGGACAGACGCTTAACTTGTTGCTCCCTATACGGATTCCACTTGAAGGCCTTGTGGCCATCGATGTTACTCAACTGTCTCCTCATAGTATGTCCGGTCCGTCTGCATTTCTTTCGGTATACCTGTTCCACACACACATGAACAATCAAAAATCAATCTCACCATTCATATCAGTTTTCTGGCTGACTTTCTATTTTCAATCTGTTTGCGTTACGAGTGTGGTACACACGGCTTTTATTTCTTTGACATCACTCTATCAGCAAAAAAGCCATGATCACTGCGCCCTTAAGCCTTCATTTTCTCCACTTCGAGTTCCACTTGAGGGTGTATCTACTGTGGCGGGTGATGGAGTAACTCAATGTTCTCTTGTATGTACGATCCATCCCTATTCATTTTCATTTTGCATATTTTTTGAGTATGCAGGAAGTTCTCGATAAGTGCGTTACTTGTTACAGTTCCTTGTTGATAATCCTTTCTGGCAGGTCATTTGAGGTTCAGTAGGAAGCCAGAGAAGGCAAGCGTTGATAGAAGTTTGTTGCAGACTGTTGGAAACACTTCCGTTGGCGCCAGCACCCGAAGTCTCTGAACCGTACAGTAAAAACACAGATTCACTGAATTGACATTACCGCCTAAAATACAAATCTTGTTCTCAATGCCGAGTATAGTAGAATTCTATAATGATTTAGGAGTAAGTAAGCTCTCTCTTGTTTTTCGGATTCTGGGTGGCTGTCTTTAACACCCTTATCTGTTCCACCTCCTGGAGTTGAAACGATACTACCGAGATCATGTAATTAAAAGAGGTGATTTCCTTTAGATTTCTCACGTTGATGGGGATTGACTTAGTAGTTCAATTTCCAATCGGTTCAGACATGTATACTGTATTCATAAAAGAAAGACAATTGATTCAGCAAACTCTTTTTCAGGCAAATTCATTTCCCTTAATTTCAATTGTTAGATTTCGGTCATGAACCAAAATCAGTTAGAGAGATAATTAGAAACCAGCAGGGAGGAAACTGGACAGCTGTTTTGTCCAATGTTTCCGGGATTCTTCAACAGTGTGCTCCCATGACACCACTAGGGGTCGAACTCGGGACCTTCAGGTTGCAACAAGATAAAGCTCATTGAAAATTCAGTCACACCTGGGCTGGGATTCACCGACCACTAAATTCTAAGTTTGTCAACTCATGATACTGATCTTCCGTCATTTAATTTAGCTACACAATTCCATTTATAAACAACTTTGTTTTCTTGTGAAAGTGATTAGTGAGAAAGGGATGAATCATCATAAGAATAGTTCCTAACATTATTTATCAATACACAAGAGAAGTTGAATAACCATTATTTAGGAATTACGTAATAAGATAAGTCATTTAATATGAATGAGTTGTAATCAGAATGCAAATACATTTTTAAAATACCTAAGATGGCTCAGAAAGTGTAAGGTAAATAAAATTAGTAAAACGGTTAGTCAAGTTAAAAACATTAATAGGGCTGACAAAGAACACTATCCTTAGCGATTGCTGCAAAGAAGCTGAAATTCTCCTCGTCCTTCACTTCCTCAGTGTTGAAATTGAATTATAGTCTATCTTCAGTTGACAGAAGTTAGACTTCGAGCTTGAGTGTAACTGAATGTTCAGCAAGTTAGGTTGGCCTTCTAACCTGAAGATCCTGGTTAGTTCGATACCCAATGGTGGAGCTGTAGGTTCGTACTACTTAAGAGTTCCAAATAAGGACGAAACATCTGCCGAGAGCTCCCTGACCGTTTTCAATAATCACTCTAACTGATATTGGTTCTTGACCAATACCTAACAGTTGAAATTCATCCAAATCCCTACAAAGTAAACTATGTTTCAGTAAAACTAATGAAAAGTTGTTAAAAGAAAGAATTAAAGCTGTACCAGGAGTGTTATTAGCGGTGGTATAGTCAGTCGGTCAGGCCTTTACTGGCTAAAAGAAGGAACAATCACCAGACGAACGTCTTCCGAAGCAGCATAGTTTAGGATTTATAGTTCACGTACCACTCACCTTAGTAGACGAATATAAAGTCGTTTCTGGGGTAGTTGTGTTCTCTGGGCTGAATGGTTTGGTTGTGAAGCTTTCGTTGTCTTACTATGCAACGTCCTCAACGCATATCTCAAGTTGCAGTGAGATTTTAAAATCCCCCACTAGTTTTTAATTCACCTATCCCGGTAACTTTGATCGAGATTGTTTGTTTGTGTGTATGTTGTCAACCTCTAGTCCACTTGTATTAGTATTGATCGTTTATTTGACCTGAAGACTTGACCTTTTGTCCAAATGATTTCCTTCCTATGGATTGGTAAATCTTGTCTATGTCAATGTGCCTGTTAGTTGCCGACTCAATGGAATACCAGGATTCTAGAAATTCTCTGGATAGGGGATTTAGACATTATCCCAGTCCAATTTGACATCCAAATTTGTCTGTATGCAATGATAAGAGCGAGACAGGACATCATGTCTTTTGACGATCAGTGTATGTGCGTTTGTGGATGCTAAGAAGGCGAAGAGAGAGTTCATCTTGATCAATGTAATGTTTTTCATAATCGTTGCAATTTATCTTATGGATAATGTTAGTTTTTATAATCTTTCTCAGCTCAGTCTTTTGACTGACATAGAGCCAGTCGAGTGAAGGGTTCTTGTTGATCTTTGGGCAGCAACCATTCCAATATTGAGCCTAATGGAAGGACTGTATTGGAAAGGATGCAATAAATAGTCACCCTGATTACTTTCGTGTTTCCCCACTGACTTATTATTACTGATCCCCTGGGTTACGAGTTGAACATACAGCATAAACAACACATTTCCACTTTGTTCAATTGTATGTTAACCTCTCTAGTTGGGCCCACGATTGCTCGTAATCTCTGATCTCCTCCTCAGCACACAATCTCCTCCATGTCACCTTCGAAGGACCCACTTATCCCTTTCTATTCAGTTTCCACTCGAGTGATGGCCTGACAGGTGATATCATTCAGTATTTCACTCAGTGTGTATGCCCGATCCATTGTCATGTTCTTCTGCCTACCTGTTGGTTGAGTGATAGGTTCTTGGTTAGTTTGTTCCCACAGTTTCTTGATAATAACAATAATAATAATTTGCTTTATTCCAGAAACAGTACTAGTGGTACAGTGTGGAATTTTCAGCACAATGGTAATTCTTAGTGGCAGATCCGCCATTTGATCTTCAATATGGAGCAAGAGAAGACAGCTGTTGACAAAAGTGTACAGTAGCCTGTTGGAAATTCCCTTCGTTACTCCAACGCCAATTTCCTGACCCATATAGAAGATATGACTGATTGGCTGACTGACTTAACATCTGTGTTGAAGAAGATCCGAATTTTGTTGTTTATGCTGTGGCGAACTGCAGAAGATTTCCGGACGGACATTAAATTGATGAAGATGTATCTTGCGTTACTGATTCTGGCTGGTTTTGATATCTTCATGCGTTGCGTTGCTTGTAGTTGACATGATGCCTCTCGGATAAGTGAAGGCAGTGAGTGACCTCTGTCAACTTTCTCCCGCTGACAGTGATTGGTATTTGTTGTTGTCGTCATTGCTGTTGCTGTTGTTGGTTGGTTGGATGGTTGGTCGGTTGCTTAGTTATCTTGATCACCTGCTCCTTCTCACTGTTCGCCTTGAGTCCTGTCTTCGCTGTCAGCCAGCCAGCATCTTCAGCTAGTTTCTTTTTCGTGTGTAAATCTTCGAGTTTGTGTGGCATTAGGCATATATCATTTGAGAAATCTAGATCTTCTAGAGTCTTCTAGAGTGGCTAAGCGTATTCTGGCTTTCTTGCCACTGACAGTGTGATGCATGAGCCGGTCCATCATAGTTAGGAATATCACTGGTGATAATAGTCAATTGCCTTGTCTTCCTGCTGTATTCACTTCGAGGGTTTCGGTGAGTTTTCCATTATGGATCACCTGACACTCACTGAATGATCATTGTCTACTCTAAATGCCACATATAATAGTTTCGGATGGCTTTTTATCAGTCTTTTACCAAGTCATCATGATGAGAGATATTCATTGATAACAAAACTGTCTCCACAGAGGTGATAAATACAGAGAGATATATGACAAATCTCTCCATCTAATCACTTCGTTTGGGTAGCAGTTATTCGTCGACTAAAAAATTCTACACAGAGAAATAGGTTCGCTGAGTGAAAATATACTCTTCATATACTTCTGACTAATCTATAGAACAAAAACAATTCCACTTGTGACAAATTCCCGTTAATTTCATTTCTCATAACACATTGACATTAATTGCAGAAGGTAAATGAAAAGTAGCACGGGTATCCTGGACTACTTTTTAGCCCTCCTATAGTTTGAGACTCTTCTTCAGTACTCAGCCACGACCCCACCCATCGATACGGACTGAACCATATGGAACTTTCAAGTTACAAGACTAAGCTTATTGAATATAAAATTGCTTCTGTTTCTAATAGGCAGTGGTGACCATTGAGGAGTCCATCGAGTGAGTTTTTGGGGTACGTGTGTGTGTATGCGTAAGGACATATACTCACCGATGAAGTCAACAGATGGACTATATATTAGAGTAACGCCCAATGATGAGATCTAATTGTTCATGCTTCGATTCATACACGTGTTACCCTATATGTATAAGTGTCTACTTTTTTAAATTTATCATACTGTTGTCAATGTCAGCGATATTTGTTATACTGACACGACTTTCTGTTGTTTAAATAAGCACCATTCACATTTCTGTATATATATATATATATATATATATATACTCACAATGATATCTTTATAAATTATGCTGGTCACATGTCGTGTGTTAGCGTCATTTATATAAAAAGAATTTTATGCTGCACACAGCTCGCATTTGCTTTTGTCTGTTTTCTAAAACACTAATAATGGTTGCGATGATGATACTGATCGTGATGTTCATGACATTGTCAGTAATGTTCCCAGGAGATTGAAAACATTCATACTACACATATAGTTTAACAGAAAGGATATTGTGTCAGAAAAAGTTGAAATACCAACGCAACAACAAAAATGTAGATTTCAGTGAATCAGCAAGAAGGGTACTTTATCATTAAGAGGACCATTTTAAACCAATACTGGAGTACTGTATAGCTCCTCCGTCTTAGTTTACGGCCTACTCTTTAGCATTACTCACTCAAGGCCTTCATTTTACATGTCCGTTTAGTCACTGGGAGCAAAGAGTCCACTCACCAGCCTACCGAAGTCTAAGTTCTATCAATTCGTCATTTTCAGTGCCGTCATCGTCAATCAATATCATCGGCGACTGTATGTTCTCACAGCCGATATGGTGTGAGCGTAAGTGGTTTTGACTTCTCACTAGACCTCCGTGCAACTTCTTGCCTCGATCAGTCAGTAGTGAGCATCAGAACAATTTCCAAATGTGTTAGTTGTCAAGGTTTTGTCTGCAAATGAGTGGGGAAAAATACTCACCGATGACGTTGGTGGGTGGCGATGGTGCTAAAGTCTACAGAAGTAAGAATTCAACGAATTGGACATCCGATTGTGTGTTTCCAGTGGCTGAATAGTCAACAAGTTCGCCTCGTAACCAGGACGTCTTGAGTTCAATTATCAACAAGTGCATCATGCGTGTGTACTGTTGAAGAATTAGTCGCAAACTAGAACGAAACAGTTATCCAGTACTGGTTCTCAGTGGTTCTTCAACTCATAGATTTCCCTCCTTTTCGGTTTATTCGAATATACATTTTTTGCCATTATCTTTGGAACATCGCTTGTCATATTTCTTTATCACTATTTTCCTTGTTTAAATCTATGCATGTAGCCTCAATTATATGAAATAATACGTGGTGATTTACCAACAGGATGATTAGATTTTAGGAGAGAGAGAGAGAAAAAAAAAGTGATGGGAAAAATGCGGGAAACAAAATTCGTCTGACTCATGAATAACTCAACAGCCTTATTACATTTTGAACATACCAACACAGGTATCAGTTTAAATAAAACAACAAGACGAAGATGATATCAATTTGAGTCTCTTCAGCGGTACGCTCCAAGAGACCCTATCAGGTCGTCGAACCTTAAGGTGACAGGGCCAAGCCACTTGGCTCTTGATTTCTAACTTCTGTCGATATGCCATTTTTAGAGCTACCACCAGCAAATATCATCACTGATTATTTGCATTCATTTGAAACCGATGTAGTCCCACTGACCCCGTGGAATCCAACCCTTGAAAATTAATCCGATGCTGACTAGTGACTGACTGACTGACTCACTACAAGATAAAGTTGTCTGAGGTTCTTACGATAAGTGGTGACCAGTGTAAATTCACAGAAGTTAGAATTAACAGGCTCGGAACTGGATTCCGTCCTTCCGGGGGCTAAGTGATCAACAAATTCGACTTGCAACTTGAAGGTCATTGGTGGCGCAACCCCTATTGGTTGGTGAAGTTTTGAGTACCTAAAGCTGAAGAATCATTACCAAGCAAGCATAAATCAACTATCCAGTACTCCACTTCCCATTTCTGGTAGTCCTTTAACTGATATCAGTCGTTTCGCAATCAGTACTGAAACTGATCAAATCCCTATAAACTAACACCTTAAAAGGAGAGAACTGTCAACTTGTAGGATGACATGGAATTCATGTTATGCTGATGATATAATAAGATACTGCTGAACTGTGGATTCGATACTGGCATTTCCAATAGATAGGTACCTCTATCGTAAAGCAGATACCGATTACTAATCAATCCACCTCACCCCAACCCGCTGCCACTGTCCACGAAAATAAAGATTAAAGACAGACTCTCCCGTACATACATTATATAGAATTATGCCGCACCTCGGAAAGTTAAGCTACCAAATAACCAGTCACACTGAGTAAATAAGATCAAAAATCTCAAGCTTATCCAATCGCATTATAACCAATATTATATGTATTGTGCCCTAGCCTACTGATTAGTTGAATTTGTACAAATTTGATTAAACTGATCTAAGAATGTTTTTTTGGTCTCAGGGCCTGCTTGAGGTAATTTTAGCCACCTGTTATCAGTTAATTTGCTGTTTGCATATATCACGTACACAAGCACAACACAGTAAAACAGCACAATCATCTACGAGATGCCGACATTCCGAACACAACTGATTATTGATATGTTTTGCGTCAGTCGCAAAACAACCTGAGCAATAAAATACACAAGTAATCCCCATTTCGCACAGTTACGGCATAGTGAGTAACACAGTGAGAACACTGATGATCCTGAGGAAATATGCCTTAAACTAGGCTCTAATCAAAATTTCTCTACCTAAAATACCAAAACCTTAGGAACCCTAGTTTACTAGGGGTTCCCAATACTCGGCAAAACTAGAGGAAAGGTTAACTGAGTGATTACTGACTCTGCACTTAGGAAAAACAGTCCAGTCTCTGTGCAAAACTTCAAAGCATGAAGAAATATAAAAATTAACTTATTTTCTGTTTAAGTCTGGGTGGGGGGTTAAATGAAAGCCTTTGGGAAGGGTATTGGCCGAAGTGTCTTTTTCCGATGAAAGCAAAATTAAGCATAACCACATGGAATGTTCAAACGATGTTCGAGACTCACTACAAAGGCTGCTCACATTGCATACTGGTAACTGCTCCATTTACTGTCTTGACAGTAAAGATCAGGTCGTCGGTAATGAACCAAACAGTAGCCTGTAGCTCAACAGATATACAGAGGGAAATGGAGGTGATTGAACTGTATACAGGCGCTGAGGAGAATTTTGAAGAAATATCACACTCCACCCACATTCTCAAATGGAACCCAGGTGTGAAATGAGCAATAAGTTAGTCATGTGTCCGACGATGACGTGGGAGAGATTATATGCTGAAGGAGCAACAAACACTTGTGCGCAATCGTGCAGTTAGCTGAAATAGACGACAGAGAACAGCGTATAGTTGAGATGTGTCTCGGCTGAAGCCCTATGTTCCACTTGGAATCCAAAGGACAATTAATTAAGTATAAACTCTAGCCCTCATCCTATGTAAACCTGAATCTGAGCATAACCTGACACTAGTCTAATCCTACATTTATATAGATATAAGGTCAGAATCGCAACCCTCAAAAGACAAGCAGTTGCATGAATATCGACACACCTGTGAAAAACTGAGACTTATTCTTACAAAATTCTGTTTAAACCGAAATGCTG
Organism: Trichobilharzia szidati; assembly: GCA_944472155.2. NCBI lineage: Eukaryota > Metazoa > Platyhelminthes > Trematoda > Strigeidida > Schistosomatidae > Trichobilharzia > Trichobilharzia szidati. Next base: position 154,956,867 of record OX235279.1, on the reverse strand, counting down.
GGTCTCTGTTGACATGTCAGTGCTCTCCAATCACTGACACTTCAACGATGTCCTGGATTCTACTGCCAGTCATCATAAACCAAGATAATATCATGCTGATCCTCAGACATTGCTGAAGTGTCCATAATAGGAAACCACTGACATGTCAGCAGAGACCGAACATTTCGATCCGTCGAGCAAGAGGTGTCTCTTGTGCCCCAAATGGTCTAGTGAAACGATGAGTACTAGGTTCAAGCCTCAGCGGGAAGACCATCAGTCACTCATTCACTCAATCACTGATGATAAAGGTATGTATCCAACTAACTAAGGAGTCCCAAAATATAACGAAATGCGCACCCCAGATTTTACACTACTATTCGATATCAACCAAAGATTTCACACTTCTTCAAAACAAGTATTTTAACGGTATACTGTTTTCCACCAAAATGAAGCCTGGCTTACTGGGATTGGCTGACTCACAGTCAATGAGTCCATTGTTCTTATGCACTGCTATTGTTGAATTTCTCTATCACCATGACACTATTTTCTGTCGACATACTTTAAATATGGAAATCCAGTTCATTTTCGAAGAGTTATTATTATTATTCCCTTGGGAAAATAGGCTTTCAACAACACCTCTTCATTTCACTGTGTCAACTGGTGTCTTTGGGTAGATAGCTGGCGTGTGTTGCCAGTTAGTGGTCTTCTCAGACTACATCCAATCCATGTCCATCTTCCTATGCATATTTGTCGAGCAATAGGTTCTTGTTTGATTGTGTGCCAGAGTTCCGTGTTGCAAATGATATAAGAATAAAACCTGTTCACTGTGGTAGAGCACAATTCCATTATGGGTAAAATTTATTTTGATAAAGTCTCACAGTGCTATACAGTAATATTTACTGATAACGTTTCGAGTACAATTTATTACTGCTCATAATCACATCAAGGTACTCACACAATCTTCCAACTTCGTTTATATAATTCCATTACTTTTCATCGCTTGACTTGATTGGTAGTAGTATTTTCCACATTTCTGGTATGAATGATGAGTCATTGCATCCTATTGCACTTGTTGTGTTGGGTGTAGACTCGATGAACCAGGCATGATTCAGTAATCAACCACTCTCTCCACCTACCTATATTACTTCTTAGAATTGTAACCCCCTCTTACCTGGCTTCGTGAGTCTGAGGAGAGTGATTGGAGCATTGAAACTTCTTTCAAATGATCTAATCAACCCTGGACTCAGTATTTCACTGGATTTAATGTTATTTTTTCTGAATGACTCTAGGTATTTTTATATGCATTCAATTGATGATGTTCAGCTAACCGACTATTATTCCATCTTATATTTGACTATTTGTATTCAATAAGGAAATATCTAATCTCTAATCAAACTACCAGTAGATAGTAATCCCAAGAAAACCTGTATTCTATAAAAATATTCATTCAATTTTGTTTTCTCTTCTTCCACTTCACTTTTTTTGGTTGAAATAAAATAGTTATTTCTACGAGCTGTTGGTATCAGTCCATGGGAAGGTTGTCAAACTGCTCTATACTGTGCTCTAGTGAATGATCCGCTGCCTGGAGGATTCTACTCAAACTGTGCCCTGGAAGAGTTAACTGAAAAAGCTAAAAATGAACAGTTGGGCAAAAAATTATGGCTAGTAACACGTGAAATGGTTGGTTTACCACCAAATTTAACACTATTATATTGAACATCGAATCTTTCGCCTTCTTCATCTTGATTATTTTGTTTTAAACCAACTATCTAAACATTTCATTTCATTTGAACTGAAAAATGACCAAAGCTTCTCTTTGAATAATCTTGAGCTGAAGCAAGCATAAACATTTGTTGCAGCCAACGAACAAACATGTAAGGCGTATGAAGAGTGCATCACAGTCAATCAGACAAGTGCCAGAATGTCATCTAACCAGTTCAAAACAGTTTCCAACACACTTCCTAAACAAAAAATATATATTATGCAATTTTGTATACTAAAACATTACTTCCATTCAAACACATTTTTATAGGTGGAATTTGAACAATGCCACAGTCAGTTGACATCACAACAGGCCGTTTACAAGCAGTCTTCATTTTAATTTTTGGATTTTTTTTCACTCCAGGGGAACTTATGAATGTGAGCATGTTTGTCTGCATGTTTGTGTTTGCGCGTGTGCAAGCGCATGTATTATTGATTAGTATTGATTATGCTTATCAGTGTTTGACCTTGAGTCAATCGTATGTGTCATTAGAAGTGAAGCGTCAGTGATTATATAACTATATAAACTAAATTGTTAAATTTTCAACGCACAAATACATATTTGATATAATTTTTTAAAATTTCGAGATTTTATTCACCTTTGTGTATTTAAATATTCCCACCACGATAATTATAGAACCTGATTTAAGCAACAAATGCGTATTTTCGAAAAGAATTCTCATTAGGTTTTACACAATTAGGTAATGAAATATTAGTCATAGACATGAAAAACAATGTGGATTAACAGAGACAAAGTTCAGACATATGACAATGAATGGATAATAATCGAGGTGATAATAATAATAAGGATAAATTCATTCAAGTGTCTATATAATCTAGGCAGTCATAAGTGCGTACGTACAATGTGTATACTGGTAGAGGTGGAGACGAAAATAACTATTGTTACAACTGTCTCAGCTTTGCTTAGCTGTCAAAGGTGTACAGACTTAAGGAATTGAGGTGGCACTTGTGCCAGTATAGAACTGTTGATTGACTTTACGACTCCACTACCTAATTAACCCGGTTGGGCAATGCTCAAGGAAGCCCGGTAGTTCTACCTATGTAATTCTCTCCACAAGAACAGTTAAATCTATAAATGCGCATTGAAGTGTCCATACTCGATAGCTTATCCTTCACGTGTATTGGAATTACACAATACGAGTGGTGAGTTCTAAGCATGGCGTTGCAGGGCAAGAAATATTTTAGCTATCATTCTTTTTCCGAGTCTTGATTCCAGTAATTTAGTGGCTACATCTCCTTTGAACGACAAGGTCAAGTATGTGCGTTTCTTCAGCACACTTTGCTAGAATCTTTCTCTATCTGTCCTCATTGTTGAAAAGACTTTAAAAAACATTTCTGGAAATCCGTTCCCATATAATAAGTTTTCTATTTTCATTATTTCATCGTCAAGAGTGTCGGTTGTGCAGATTTTTATAGCACGAAACAACACACTACTTATTAAATTTTGTTTCTGTGCAAGAGCAACAAACGATGTTAAATGGGTATATTGGCCAAGCCATGATATTTTTTCTACCGCAAAATATCCTACTTAATACTTCCATCTTGCCAGCATGTTAGCAGGACACTAAGAAATGATAAAACATTGTCTTTCTCTATTTCGTAGGTGACCATAATTTGTGGCTAAGCCATATTGAATGTTTTGAGAAGGACCTTTCTTTCTTATGCAACAGAAATTATCATCCATGTACCTACAGTAGAACGAGAAGAATTCGTTGATTACATATTTTCAGCGGATGATTCTCTAATTCTGACGTATACACAATGTTGGCTAATATAGGACCGAGAGAGGAGAAGCCCATCACTACGCCTTCCATTTGACGATAGGTTTCGTTGTTAAACTGGAACTGTACACTCATCATACAAGAGAGTAGCAGTTCTCTTACTGTTCTAGGTGGTATTCCTACTTTCATATCATTTTCTGTAACACATTCATAGATGAAGTCGATGGTGTCCAATAAAAGGACGTTAACCGACAGGGAAGTGACAGTCATAGTGATCATAGTTTCATCGTTGATTTTCTTATATTTCACTTTTTTATAAATTCAAACGCCTCCTTCAAGCTATACCAAGCCACTTTCAGCTACAGTTGTTTAAATATGTCTGCCAACTGTCTAGCTATTTCATGAACTATAATGAGTTAAGTATATCTAATATTGGTTTCATTAGAACACTGAGCTTATGAATTTGTGTGAGTAGATGCGTGTGGGTATTAGTGTGCTGTAATGTTCTTGATATAGACATTATTGTCATTCAAGTGTTGGTTTGTAGGGATTTGATTGGTTACAGGATTTTCATCATGAGCCGACATTAGTTAGAGAATCACTGGAAAACCTGGGAGTACTGGACAGCTGTTTCGTCCTAGTTTGGGACTCTTCAGCAGTACGCGGGATTCGAACCCAGGACCTTCTGGTTTACAAGGCGAGCTCGTATACCATTATTATTCTTATTATGCAACTGGAGTCTTTTTGGGCTTAATTTAGTTCATCTCAAATCACTGTCAGTCAACCTTAAAACATTCCAAGTAATTTAGAAGTGAAAAAATAAAAATAGGACGAAAAATGTTTAAAATGCTTAAAAAATATTTTTATAAATAATAAGTGAAATATTTCATATTCATGTGTTAGTTTGCCAATGAATTCTATTGATTTCGAATTTGATCGGGAAATGACTGCCTGACCAATAAGAACCGAAACCATAACCTTCAAGAGTTAAACGGTGAGACAATAGGTAAAGGCTGATTTAAAGAGCTTATTGATTGACCGAGTTTCAACATAGAACTACTTCACACAGAACTTCACACACAGCACTTGCCACAATCTATTTAGCATCTAAAGTTAGATAGAATAGAGAGAAAAAGACATTGAAAAAGAAGACTCTGCATGTAAAATCCATATCTCAGCTTCATAACGTCATCGACTGACTTACCTTTCTCACCTAACACTATTCTGCGTTCACAAGTCACAATTACGGAAAAATGTGTTCTGGAACACTTTTGATAAACTGTGTGCTTCGCACAAAACTTATATGTAAAGGGAACTCATTTCATGATTTTTTAGGATTTTCAGAACTGGTAGACTTCGGAGTGGATAAAATTACAAAATTCTTATGTCCGCCTTCTATATACATATACTCCTGAACATACTCCTGTGAAGCTAATTACACTGTAGACTTTTTAGTATTGGCTTCCGAAGACCCCTAGCTGCGAAAGCTGTCTCTGTTTGGTTGATGAATAAAGCGAGAGTAGGATGACACAGTCTTCCATGTGTGAACACCTTCTTGAGTCAGATCATTCAAACCCAGTATGATTTATCCTTTTTATATCTGCAGGGCTTGATATATATTCACTCTAAAACTTTACGTCTTTCACCAGATTATGTATAGTTGAGAAGACAGGAATACGTTGAACCAACAAGACTCCAGATGATCTGGGTATCGCGGACGACTTATGCCTAATTTCATACAAACTCGAAGATCTACAGGCTAAAATCAAATCAATGAGGTGCTCACTAGTGACTTGCTCTATTCAGGTAGGTAGTTACCTGGGGTTCTAGTGAGAAGTCGTGACCAGTAGGGTGCAGCAGGTCGGGTGTGAGGACAAATACTCGCCGAAGACATTGGCTAGGGGTCGCGCTATGTCTTGAATTGGCGGAAGTTAGAATTCATGGGCCATTGGATCGGGTCCCTGTGGCTTAATGGTATACGAGCTCGCCTTGTAACCAGAAGGTCCTGGATTCGAATCGCGGTGGGTGCGTACTGCCGAAGAGTCCCAAACTGGGACGAAACAGCTGTCCAATACTCCCAGGTTTTCCAATGGTTCTCTAACTGATGTCAGCTCTTGATGAAAATCCTGTAAAATCAAACACTTCAGTAGAAGAAGCAGATAAGGAAGACAAGACTGTTCAAGTGAACATTGAGAAGACAGAGGTGATGAAAATGCAAGCATCAATCAATGCTAACGGGAGAAATCTGGAGGCAGTTGCTTCTTCCAATCATCTAGATAACATCGTTTCGACTACAGACGACGGTAGAAATTAAGATGTCAAAGACAGTAAGGATAGGGAAGGTGAAACAGACCTTCATTCCTCTGAAATCAGTGCAGTGTGGATGTCTACTGCAACTGTAACAACAGAAGACAAGGGCCAGGCAACAGATCAGTTTTATTACGAAAACCAACAGGTATTTATATGTATTTTACGTACATTAATAAGGCTCTGCCCGCAGAAAGAAGGCGGTCTTCTGATTGGTTGTTTGCAAACAAACGCAGTCTTCTGCTTTCTCGTTTTCGATATTTCTCGGAAATGCGAGCCACTTGTCTGCGAATCATATTTGTCCACGTCTAGGTCAGCTGTGATCTGTTGTTGAATCAGCCTAGATTAATTTCCACCAATCAGCGTAGGTCAATGTCTACCAATTGGCTAGCAGCTTGCTCTCACCACACAACCAGCATAAGGAAAGAAATTTCGATTTTCAATACTAATGTCAAATTAGTGAGTGCTTCTACACAGTTTATGGACTTTGCGCTTCAGGTATAGCATTCCCAACAGATAGAGCCCGGATGTAAAACGGCAAATTAGGCGTGCTATTGTACATGAAGGATACCTTATAAATAGATGTTAAGAGCCTATGCACAATCGTTGAGTCAGCTTAAGGCAACTCCAAAACACAAGATGAACATTGATGTGCTGTTGGTGCCTCATGTTCCACCTCAAATCTAAGGGAATAATAGTAATAATAATATGTATAGCCGAAGCAATAGTGCTCAGAGAACACTATTAATTGCAAAAGTATGGTTATCGATATAAGTTTCTTGATAAAAATATGAACTCAGAACTAAGTCACGACAGTATAACAACAGTTCCAAAAGAGGGCCTTAATCATAAAACTACAGTATCTTGAAGACAACATCAGTGAAATAATAAAATAATGCTTCTAAAAAATGCAGTAAAAGGAAAATTCAATACAGCAGCAGAGGCACACAGTATTCCTCCACAACCACCCTATCTTTAGGTTCACGAAATAAGGACAAACTACCTAATCTCACCTCCTAATGAATATGTATCTGCCAAAATTAGGCTGCTCCTCCCAAGCTGTTTAGTTACATTGGGTGTACAATTAAGCAGTTTTATCATTGGATTTCCGAATATCATCATCCTGAATAGTAGTTGAGCAAAAGTCAAACAAGATCTATTTTGCAATTCATTCACTTCAGCTCTACACTATTAAAAATTATGTTAATTATCTTTATTCTAACCATATGTGTATATTTACTACTACGAAATTGTATTTAGTGCCATCGATGGCCTTGAGTTATACAATATTAATGTATAATTGAAACCAAATCCAAGCTGTGATTCGTATCTCATTATTTGTTTGTGTGTGTGTATTGATTAGTACTATAATCATGATCAGTATTTGATCTCGAATCATATATTCAACTGTCAATGATAATATATATGCACTGAATTGTTCAGTGGTGTCAAATATATATGTATTAAAACAAATAAATACTTCACATGATTTAAAGCACAAACAAAGCTGTTATCAGTATCTATGATTATGTTGTGCATGCTTTGATAATATTCTTGAGAGGTACATTATTATTATTATTATTATTATTATTATTAGAGTCTTTCTGGGGTTAATTTAGTTCATCTCACATCACTGGCAGTCATCATTAAAACATTAAAAGAAAGTTATTTAGAATCAACAAATTAAAAATAAAACAAAAATGTTATAAAATATTTCAAATATTTTCAAAAATATAAATAAATAATGAAAGATATTAGGTTGACTCTAAACTATAGTGACCGAAAATGAAACTACCCAATAAAAACTGACTAAATGGTCTTTAGAGGGAAAAGAACGAGAAGTTCAGCAAAGATATCTTTTCGGCGATTTCATTCTCAAAAGCTGTACAATCGCATTTTCATACATTAGTTTACACGGATATAATTATTATTTAATTAATTTCACACACTAACCAAAGAGATAATTTTCAACTTGATATGAAAGTGTGAAGGTACGAATACAGATTACAAAAGGCTTAGAGACAAGATTACATAGGATTGGAAAACAGTTACAACGTATGCAAAATTAATATTTGATAACTGGAGAAATAATTTTAAAGGCGAATAAAATGTGACAATTATTTTCAACTTGATATGAATTACAAGAGGCTTAGAAAGAAACGTTACGCAGGGATAGAACATATCGCAATTGTGAACAAAATAAGCATGGAAACTAATTGGAATAATAATTTTCAACTCGAAATTTATTTTATTTTTTTAAATTTTGATTACAGCTTGACTCCACACCGTATTTTCAGTACACGTATGGAAATTTCAGCATGGATATCGGTAGCCCAAATTTACAGGCCGACCATAGATATCGGGTGTGCGTCGGCAGGGGATCGAACCCCGGACCATGTGCATGGTCGGCGAGAGTCCTAACCACTGTGCCACCGACGCACAAATGTAGGTTAGGAGGTGTGAATATAGATTACAAGAGGCATAGAAACAAAAAATTACACAAGATTAGAATATGATTGTAAAATAGTTTTTCTAAATGGATCACAAGTGCGATCAGGAGGAGCATGAAAACAAACTTAAAATAACTGATTTTATAACTGAAAAAATGGGATGAATTGAATGAAGACAAAGAGAAAAAATTACACACAGCGAACAAAACAAATTGTTTCCGCGCTCATTTTGTTCACACCTGTAATTCGTTCTATCCCCGCGTAACTTTTGTTTCTAAGCCTCTTGTAATTCATATCAAGTTGAAAGTAATTGTCACCTTTTATTCCCCTTTAAAATTATTTCTCCAGTTATCAAATATTAATTTTGCATAGGTTGTAACTGTTTTCCAATCCTATGTAGTCTTGTCTCTAAGCCTTTTGTAATCTGTATTCGTACCTTCACACTTTCATATTGAGTTGAAAATTACTATCGCCTTCAATACTATGTGGAATTAAATAAATAATAATTTTATCCATGTGAACTTGTGTGGTGAGAGCTGTCTACTAGCCAAATTGGTAGACAGTAATTTACGTCAATGTTTACGTTCCCAAGATTTGTCGTGAGAAAATGTGAACAAAGATTGACTTTGCGTAGGCGGATGCAGTTAACATATAGATGATTTGACATTCAAGAAACAGTCACAAAGAGATGAAAGATTAATTTTAAGTGAGAAACAACCAATCGGAAAACTGTGTTTGTTCGCTTAACTATAATGTACATGAAAATATATAAATATGCGTTGATTTCCTTAATAAATGATCTGTTGCCTGACTCTGGCCTTCTGTCGTTACACTTATGTATATAAATGCGATTGTACAGATTTTGAGAACAAAATCGACGAAAAGATATCTTTGTTGAACTTCTTGTTCTTTTCTCTCTAATGTCCCGATGGGTATTTTCCACGACTGAATGGCCTCTACTAACCCATCAGACGATTTTATACTAAAAACATTGAAATATAGATACAGTACATTAATTACGAAGCAAATTACATCAGGAGGCAGTATTTCAGCACCAAAGGGATAAGAGATTTATGGGAAGCTTGTGGATGTAGAGGAGTAATTGCTTCACAGAGGTATGCAGCCAATGCTCACGCATGTGTGCATAGATATCGTCACAGAAGAAATCTCTCCGAGAACACATGACCTTCCTTTTCTAGATTCATAGATGCTGTAGAGCAGTAGATGGGTCACGAAATAGCATAACATAACCCAGAAATAGGCATTTGGGTTATCACTGAAGACCCCGATAAGGAGTTAGGAGGTTTACTTGGGACACATAAGAGGAAGTTACTCCGTTTAACTGCTTTTTTCACACTGATTCAGATGTCTATAGGAGAGTTTTTCAAATTACGTGCATTTACTACGGGCTCATCTGATTGGTTGATTAAAGCCATTACGTCCGTTTACTTGGGTCTTTCTTTTGGGTCGCGAATGTTTAGAGTTTCCAATTTTATTTTCCTGTGTTGATTTAGCAGGTAGGTTTCGTCATTTTCAAGTATGATCACGAAACAACTGACATGTCATTTAGAGAAGGCTTTTGAAAACCAGCATAGCTGGAGTACTCGACAGCTGTTTCGCCAACCTAGTTTGGGATTGATCCTTCAGAAGTATGGACCCATGATCCTACCGCCGGCAGGGATAGAGGCCACAACCTTCAGGCTTAATGCGATCTGATTTAATGCAACCAACAGGCTGAAGTAGAATATTTATTATAATACAACTGGTCGGCTTTAGGGAGCTGACCTTATACAACTAATGTGACCGGCTATTTGTTAGATTTTCTGAGGTACCTCATATTTTTTGTTCAATGTATTTTTGTATGTTTAAATAGAATTGTACCCACGGACAAAGGAATAGTCTTTCTCGAGTGTTTATTTTCGTGGATTAATGGAGAGGTAGGGGAAGGATCACTGGATGAACTGATTGGTAATCACTATCTGGTCTTCAGCTTAGTTACCCAACCAGTAGAAATTTCAGTATTGAACCCATCAATTAAACGTATTTTGTTATATCATCATCAACATAAAATTAATATATGTGCAAACAGGAATTCACTGTCATCCTGCAGATTTGACAAGTCCCTCATTTTCAACTGTTAGAATGTAGGGATTTGAAGCGGTCTGAAGTTTAATCATGTATTGATATCAGTTACAGAAGCATTGAAGACCGACAGATGAGAGTATTGAGCAACTGTTCTGTCCTTGTTTAAGACTCCTCTTAAGCAATCAACACTCATGACCAACCCTTCAAGGATAGCACCACTATAAGATGAGCCACTGACATGGAATCCAGTGCCTGGTCGATGAATTCTAACTTCTACTGATTCGCTCAGTAAACAGCGCTACTACTACCAATGTCCTCCACATCCAACCTGGTCACCAAATTCCACTAGAACGCTCCAGGCACATTCATCCTGCAGTCAGTTGGAGCATTATTAATTTTCAAGTCTTGGCTCCTCTGCAGGTGGAAGTTTGGTCAGATCTTGGATATAACTTTGAAGGAATTTCCATTGAATGAAGCCAGGCTGGATAGTGTTTCCGAGAGAGTCTTACAAGCGGATGCATGGGGTACAGCCAATATGCTCAGCTCCACAAGAGCAGGTGAACTGGTATATACATTTTGAAGTGGCCTAATGCGACAGCTTGTCTTTCACTTGCTGGTTGAATGGTCAGTTTTCACAATAATTATGATCCTTCTTTGTTTTTTATCCAAACTTCCTGTGTAGTTTGTTATTATAACGATTTTAATCCCTAATTGCACAAAAAGTCTATTTTCACAGGAATCATGATCCTACCATGTTTTTAACCGATCTTCCTGTTTATTTTTACACTCTGATCCCTATTTGCAATTTTATTAATTTGACCCTTAACCGGAAATAATTCTAGAACTTTCTCACCCATTCACTATAAATACACGAATGCACAGCCTAGTTGATGATGACTTCGTCGAAAAAAGAATTTTCCTCTCTGAAACTGTCCTTTTATACCTCCTATGATCTAATGTGTATATATTGTGATTGAGATGAGTAGTTCAACATCACTAATTTTATTTCTCATTTAATTCCTTCTCATACCCAATGGAACATAGGGCTTCAGTCAAGAGCTTCGAAATTTTATTAGCACTGGGTGTTTCTATGAGACGGAGTTGCTAACCTCACGCTAAACATTCCCTCTTCAACGGGCTTATTACCAATTAAGTGAGGTAAAAGTATGCGTCAGCTGGGGATCGGAACCCGCAGCATTTGCGTAGCTATTTAGTGTTCTACCACTGAGCCACTGTTGCCGTACATCACTCATACTAACCAGTAATGTTCGCTAAACAAACCAAACGTGGTCTAAACTCCAGATAGCAGTTTCATCCGTTTGAAACCAAGCTCATTGCTAGCGTTTCCAGTACGACTGAGCTAAAACAGATGAATCATCACTGAAACCATCCGATTTCTGGCTAGTTCATTAATTCACTGTTTGCATAATTCGAGGTGGTTTCAAGTGATTCAGCTGTATCCCGGCACATCGCAGACTGATGAGCTCAGTCCCAAACGAGCGAATTGCCCATCTGGTGTTTAGATCACTTTGATCTGCCTGGCCAGCTTTCACTACTGGTTGATATGAGTGGCATTTAACTAATCACCTCAATCAATCAGAAGCATGTGATTTTATGCAACATGAAGAGCTGCTTGAAGTCCTAGCAACAAGTTGGATGTGATGACACATAACAGTTAGTTTAAGCCACGTAGGGATGTGTTAACTGCTGTCTGCTTGGGGTCCTCAGGATGTTAAAAACCAAAGGCTGGAGACAAATGGTAATATGGCTCAAAATTGTTCTCAATGCATCTGCGCTATGCATTCACTCTTTATGATTCATAGTATACAATAAAACTATATTGTTCTTCTATATTACTATTTCCTTTGCCTTGTATTTCGGTTTATTATCTCGCGCTTGAATCTCTCTTTACTTTCTTCTCCTTCTCTGTGTGCTGCATGAAGGAAGTGTGCCAACTCGAACTGCAGCACATCTGTACAAAGTTCTACGTTGAAACAAATCAGTCAGTCAGTCATACAGATATGCACCGATGATATTATGAATGTGCAGATGTCAATGTGTATGTATGCTGTTACTCTTATAAATATTTGATCTTGGATATATATATATATATATATATATATATATATATATATATATATATATATATATATATATAGTTCAATAGTGTCGAATACACATCATTTAAACAAAATTCAAGCTGTTATTAGTATATCTTTATTTGTGTGTGTGTGTGTGAGTGTGCTGTTCATGTTATTATGTAACTAGAGTCTTTCTGGGGTTTTATTTAGTTCATCCCCATCACTGTCAGTCATCATTAAAACATTAGATAAAACAATTTAGAAATAATAAATCAAAATTAGAACGAAAAAAAATGTACAAAAAATATTTCAAATATTTAAAGAAATAATAGTAAATAATAAAATATTTGGTTATAAGTATTATTATTATTATTTAAGTGTTGTTTTTCAGGGATTTGATTTCATTGGTTACAGGATTTCATCATTAACTAACACTGATTAGACAAACGTTGGAAAACCTGGGAGTACTGTGCGGCTGTTTCGTTCTAGTTTGGGACTGTTCACCAGCATTATTAGTTCATTTTAGAATAACACAAATATGTAAGCATGAAGGATATAGACTGGGTTCTTTTAATCACAACTCATCATCAAGCTTCGCTTTAATATGTACATCACCAGCTAATATCATCGGTGAGTAGTTGTACTCACACTCACATCCGACAACTTATTTAGTCGACTCCTGTTAGTAACGACTTCCTACTAGAACTACTGGGAATTTCATAAACGAGCCTTGTAAACAAAAGTTCAAGGGTGGTTCAGTCCCTATCGATGAGTGATGGGATCAGGGGTGTGTGCTACTGAAGAACCAGTCTCACACTCCAAGTACGAAACATCTATTCAAGCAAAGACACCTCACAACTTATAATAGTCATTATTTTACAATGACTATATAAAAATATATAGTAGTAAACTGTAGACAAATCCTGTGTGGTTTGAATTTTCATGCGTAACTCTAACGTTTGATCTTATTGCAGTTATCGCTCCCAGTTTCTTAGAAAAAGTCTACAAGGACTGGGTTTCTGATCACAAGTTGTTAGACTCAACTGCAAAAGTTGATGTCTACACTTGAAGCCTGTTTCAATTATAGTTAAGTGCATAGGCTGTACTATTACGACACTACTCTAGATGCAGTACTTTCTCCATTTCTTTTCTCTTTCTTTTTGCATGACCTTCCGAACCCACCCAAAGTTAACTTCATTAAGTATGCTGATGATCTGACCGTTTCTGTCCCTTTAGTTTCCACATCGGATTGTTCCCATATGAATGGCTTCTTAGCTGAAGTTAAGGATTGGTCTGGCTCAAATGGTCTTAAACTAAATCCAACTAAATGTAATACTGTTGATTTCAGCTTGAGAAGTGAAAAAGACATGCATGGATTGATCCAATCTCATGATTGTTGTAATATTGATGGTAACATGATAGAGAGTAAGTCAAGTGTTTCTTATCTTGGCATTAGTTTCTCTTCAAACTTTTGCTGGTCGTCTCATATTCTTCTAGTTTCCAAAAAGATTTTCTGTCTGACTTATTACATAAAGAAGTTGAGGCACTCAGGTATAACCCAATCTCTTCTCATACAACTTATTAATTCATGTGTTTTGCCCATCATTCTTTATTGTTCTCCACTATTCTTCCCTGGGCTACTCAAGAAAGACCATATAATACTACGAAGAACATTGAAGGCTGTAAGTAGGGTCAGTGCTATCCCTTTGACTCAACTAACCGACACTGTTGTCAATAGGCACATGAATTCTTGTAAACACTTAGCTAAAGTTATTTTGTCTGATAGTGAACATCCTCTTTATTCACATTTGTTTCCTTGTATCTCTTCGGGTAAGACCAGAAGAAATTTCATAAACATTTATGCTCGTACTACAAAATATAAAAATTCGATTGTACCATACTTGGCACGAGTATTGTGTGAAGAGACGAATATCAGAAAAGAACTTTTACAACTTTTAAATCATTAACTAAATTTTAAAATGTAATGATGCATATTATTGCATGTGTGATTTGTTATATTATTTATTTATTATTTCACTATGACGTAGCAATGGTGTGATTTTGTTGGGGTTTTTATTTTTTTTCCTATTAATTATCAATATTTTTAACATTTCATACATTTATATAATTATAAAAAGAGCTAAACCATTGCAATATGTAAAATGAAACGCTGAAAATTCCATGCTGTAAATTGTTATTGTTGTGGAATAAAGTGATTATTATTATTATTATTATTATTAGATGTGTTCATGTACACCTGCCAGCAAGGTCATCGAAAGCGGAATGCAGAACAGTTAACAGCGCTATTCTACACAGTGAATTATTACGTCTATTCATACCAGGATTGGCAGTGATATTAAGCACTACACATAAAGATTTTGCTTACATCTTCTTCATGTAGCTAAATCTCTTGCTTCCTATGAGGGAAAGACTTGAACTTTGTGTTTAGAAACAGTTTATCCAGCCTTCTTGAGTTGTTTTGAGTAGTAATAAATTCACTGGCTTTCTTGTGACCCATTTCCAATCAAATCTTTATGTCCCAGTCGATTAATTCTCACTTCGCTGTCGAGTATGTCAATTACGCAGGATCGCTCACACACATTGCTATTTCTCTTACACTTTGATTTAACTGTGTAACTTTTGTTTTCATTCTTCGCGTTCTGAGTGGGAATTTGAGCTTCATTCTGTGAGCTTTTGACGATTCTGTAGGCGTGGGCATTGCTGTGTTTCACGGGATCGGGTTGCTAGCCTCACTCCAAAACACTCAGCTTCACTAGGTTAAATATCTATGGGCTAGTTACGTAGATGATGCTTAGAAGTGAGTTGGTCGGGAGTCAAACCAAGGCGTCCCATTCTGTTAAACCATCTTTATACGCCAAGGAACAATAATCTCTAACGCATTGCTGGTAATTCATATGATACAAATAACTAACTGTACAGCTTTAATGAGCAGTTGCCAAAACTGGGAGACTTTCTTTGCTATCTTTAGTGTTTTTCTAATTTACAGATTTATTTATCTAAAGTATATTTTATCCAATTGCATCGGTGCTACAATAATATAATGCCCGGAGACCTTGCAGAGGATCTGCGTTTGGCTGTCAGCCGACTCAGTCTTAAAATTCACCTAGTATACTAACCTATAATAAGCTAAGGAAAAAGGGGAAGTTAGATGTAAGGCTGACAACCCATCTCAGCTACTCCACTCGGAACGCAAACGAATGGTCATTATAATTTTCCAGTGACCCGTCAACTATAAAAAAGGTTTAGTAAGGATAAGCTTTGCTCTAAATAAACGTTGAAAGATGATAATAATTTCATCCACGAATATGTAACGAACAAGGGATAGCTAAAACGATTCGTACAGAAGTGTACTACCGATATGGTACAAGTACAGACAGTAGTGTCGAAAAGAAACCAGTGTTCCTTATATTAGGATTTAAATGTAATGAAATTGGATAAGAAACCCACAGACGAACAGAAGACGCAATATCAAGGACGCATCCTATACAAAAACAACCTGTTCAAATGCACCAAATAAACCAGATGAATTACCGACTCTCGTTAACTCCAACTGACTCTATACAGGGAGTTACCTGGAGTTTCAGTGAAAAGTCACGACCAGCAGGATCCATCAGATCGTGCAAGAGAAAAGTTACTCGCCACCGATGACATTGGCTAATGGCGGTTGTCCTAAATAAATTGTGAACTCGCGGAGGTTGGAATTCATGGGCTGCGCCTCGGATCGTGTCCCAGTGGCTGAATGATCTATGAGCTTGTCTTGTAGTCGAAATGTACTGGATTCGAACCCCAGCTGGTGCATACTGTTGCACAGTAATCCCAAAACAAGAGCGTAACGGAAGTCCAGTTCTCCAATAATGATTTTCTAATGGTTCTCTAACTGATGTTACCAATTCATCAAACTTATAGCGTCAACTGTGTTTATGAGATCGCATGCATGCGCTGTAGCAAATACGTAAGAAGAATGGTTATCTACGAGGAAAGCGTCTTACGGGTACAGCTTCGTTTCACAGCGCCTAAGATCGGCACCTGGCTGATACAAGATACCAGATCAATACAGAGAAAACATTTAGAATGATAAACGAATAAAACTCTTCATGACTACTTCGAATTCCCTAAGCTGTGGCCTTCCAAAGAGTGAAACCTGCATTATGTATTCGAAAAGAGGCTAACACAAACTTAAAATATCCCCACTGGCCTATTTTCGTACTTATTAATCCATTCCATTTTGTCCGAATGATCCTTTATATGTTTACGTAACCACATTCACCTATGTGTGAATTACCCTTAAATTCCAAAATATTCTTATTTTTACAATACATAGAAATGATTTTGATTAAGTTTTTTTCTCTCAGCTAATTGATTCAATTGAGAAACTTCCATTGTTCTTCTAGACAACATCTTCAGTGCAGGTTTGGCGTAGAAAAATGAACTTATTTGAATTCTCCATGAATGATATAATTATATCTCCTGAAGAATTCAAATAAGTTCAATTTTTAAAACCAAAAATGTGCACTGAAGAAGTTGTCTAGAAGGATAACGAAAGTTTCGTGATTAAATCACACTGTCTGGACAGAGAACACATCTAAATAAAAATAATCTACCTGAGCTACAGTTCTTCTCCATTATACGTAGAATGCCTAGGTTTCGGTTATTAGTAATCATTCAGACTTCCCGTAAAATTTACACCTTGTTTCCATTTTCCACAGCTTATTTTATTCTCTTAAATAATGAACTGGCTATCCCTGGAAGAAATTCAAAAGAGTTAACTTCCTTCACTTATCTGCGTAGCATCATTTCAACCACAGCCAACCCAACGCGTGAAGATGTCAAACCAACCAGAATCAGTAACGCAGGATACATCTTCATCAATCTGAAATCCGTCTGGATATATTCCGCACTTCGACACAGCATAAACAACAAAATTCGGATCCTCTTCAACACAAATTTTAAGTCAGTCAGCCAGTCAGTCATCTCTTCCAAATGGGTCAGAAAATTGGCGTTGGAGTCACAAAGGGCATTCCCAACAGGCTACTGCACACCTTTGTCAACAGCTGTCTTCTCTCGCTCCATATTGAAGATCAAATGGCCGGTCGGCGGGTTGGCCACAAAGAATTACCATCAAGAAATTGTGGAAACAAACTAACCAAGAACCTATCGCTCAACCAACAAGTAAGTAAGTAAGAACATGACAATGGATCGGGCATACACACTGATTGAAGTGTTGAATGACATCACCTGTCAGGCCATCACTCGAGTGGAAACTGAATAGAAAGGGATAAGTGGGTCCTTCGAAGGTGACATGGAGGAGATTGTGTGCTGAGGAGGAGATCAGAGATTACGAGCAATCGTGGGCCCAGCTAGAGAGGACAGCATGAAATAGAACAAAGTGAAGATGTCTTGTTGATGCAGTATGTTCGACTGGGAACCTATGGTAACAATAGTATTAAAATTATATTCACCGTTAAATTATGTAACGTCGACTACGTATTTACTTTATTATTATTCAGGTTATATGACGCTGATGAAAATGAATACACCATACCCTGTAAAATGTTATTCTTATTGGCCGCTACTTCAAATTTTTATGGGTTGGATTGACAAGCATTCATTAGTTTCAAGTTAGACTTGCGATCTGACGACATCAGTTTGAGAGAAACAGTTACTGAAAATCCACGGCGATGTACATGCTTGCCTGTGACTCTTCATCAGAATTACACACTCATAACCCTACTGGGTATCGAACCCGAAACCTTTAGGTGGCAAAACGAGGATAAATACTGGCTATATATTTTGGAAGTCGGCGGAAGTAACAATTTAAGGACCATTTTTATCTCCATCCCAGCAGCTGAATTGTCATTAATAGGCCCGCTTTGCAACCTGAAAGTCCTGATTTATATCACTGCTGGGGGAGTGTCCCAAACTAGAGGGACAAAACAGAGCTGTTCAGTAATCTAGGTGGTTCTCCTACTGATGTATCGTCAGTTTGTGATCTAACTAGAAATCAATCAAAATCTTCTCTGAAATCCAGCAGTAGTGGTTGACTGTAGAACGCAGCTACTTGGAGTTCTAGTGAGAGGTTTTGATTAACGGGGTCAAAATACTTGCCGATAACATTGGCTGACTGTGAAGCTATATATATGTTCTGTGAATTAGCGGAGGCCAGAATTCGTACGCATTAGCACTCTACCTCAGTGGCTGAATGCTATCACTTAGTCACCTGAAAGTCCTGGGTGATTCGATCTCTGTTTGTGGGTCATTATGGGGAAGGCACTGCTGATGAAAAGTAGTCTCAAATTGCCCGAAAACTACCTGGTATGCTCGAGGGTGGTCTGTACTTTGATCGTCCTCTCAAAACACTCTCATGTGGTCTCGCCTGCATTGCCTGTACAAGGTAAGTCTAGTTCACTGCCTTCACGCGCCTGCAGAGGTGTTTTTCATAAAAGTGGAAGGGGCAAATGCGAACTTCTGGTGCTTATTACCGGATAATTCTCAAACTGGTGATTTTCAAAGACTCTCTAAGCGATATGTCATAGTTCTTGATGACCTCACTTGAACTGCAGTATATGAGCAGAGTCAGAACCTTTGATAATCCCGGCCCGGAACGAGTGGAACAGCCATCGTGCGGTGTTTAGATCACCTCATTTCGGTTGGCTAGCTATAAAGCACTGCTGACTGATTGATGTGAGTTGCGTACAGCTACTCGTCTCAATCAATCATGCAAAAACTGAAAATTACAAAAATATAGAATATTGAAAATGTAATGTGTATGTACGCAAAATCACGCAAATAAACAAAAGGTCTCTCACAAAACAAACTGACTTGGCGACACAATTTTACACAGAAAATAATTCTGAACAACTGCTGTTAGAATCAGACAACAATAACTCAATTAAAGTTTTAAATAATTGTAGACGTGTTAAATTATTCGCCTTCAGTGTTTCAATCACTTCATAACTGTGATTATTGTTGTCCAGATGATTCTGACCAGCACAGATCTGCTTTTCTAATAGGTATGGATCATATTCAAAGTGAACGCCACTTAGAATACCGTAACCATTGCCTAGATTCGAGGAGATTATCGCTGGTTTCCCATTATCTGAACTGGAATTAAAGGAAAATGTTAGTTGAAATTAAATGGTAGGCGATAAAAACAACACAACCAATCGGTGATCAAACTTGAAACAAATGTAATGCTTACAAAATTAATCCGATGCTCACTGGTGATTGATTGACTGTCTACAGGAAGCCGAAGTAGCTTTAAGTTTTACTAACAAGTTATGAACAGTGAGATTCATACCAAGCGGAGAGAATTGTCAGGGTAAATACTCGTCGACGAAATTGGTTCGCAAAAGTTAGGGTTCATGGCATATTCCAATCGCTGAGTCGTTAGCAAGACTACCTCGAAACCTGAGAGCCGCGGTGGTTCGATCTCTGAAGGTGGGGTCATGAGTGCGCATCGATGAAGAGTCCTGAACTATGAAGAAACGGACTTCCAAGACTCCCTCCCTACTGCTGGCCAGCAAGCACTCCTGGCTGAGATGTGAGTGGTATCCACCTACTCATATCGACCAATCAGTAGTATGTAGCGTCATGTTTTCGATTGTAATTTCTCGTATTAAGTAGGCGTTCAGTTAACAGGTTTCCAATAAATAATCACCGAGAAGACTAATTGTTTAGGTCCTCAAGGGACAGTCTAGTCGGATTAGATTACAGGAATGAAGAGATTGACAAAATGCAGAGTCTTATGGAAACTATGAGCAGAAATCTTAGTAGATTAAACATGTGCGAAGCGCCCCTCTGGGATGTAAGGTAATACTGCAAGGCTGATGTACGCCGACTCTGGGTATAAATATAGATAGTGAAGTGGCTAGGAATGTTGACCACTTCACTTGTTTGGGAAGTGCCGTCAGCACTAATAGACTGGTTGGTTACTGACAAAATCACGGCATAGATACAAAAGGCACTGGCCAAAATACGTCATCCTCGGAGTAGACATGAAATCTGGCTATCGACCAAAAGAGGTGTATACTGCCCAGTAGTATTTCTCTCTGTATTTTTTTATGTTTGTTAGACACAGTCATTGAAAGTGGAAGATATGAAAAGCCTAACTAGTTCTCTTTGATCGCAGATGTTTGCGTTCTATCTCTCATGTGTTAAGTGGTGTAATGTGCTGAGTAGTGTTGAGATGGTCAGGTAAGGAGAGGAAATTAGCTAGTGACGTTGTGAACATGAATCGACTGAGGTGGTTAGGATATATGTTACGCATGCCAAGCCTTTCCCTTTCCTTGATGAGCACTGTTACCTGAAATAGGAGTCAGCTGGAAAAGACATAGGGGCAGTCAACTGAGAATAAAGGTCAGAAGTTCAAACCACCTGGGTGGTCCAAGATTTATTGATTCTCAGATGACATCCTTCTACACACCACCTAGCCAGTAGTAAACTGGAGAAGATAGAAGGTTGGGTGTGAGGCTATCAAACTGTTTCCACAAGAGAAATACCACAGTCACCGAGATTTTAAAGTTTGAAGCCCTCAAATTTAATTGCCTCACGAAAAGCCTTTTGAATTGACGGCTGCCGACTTCTATCAACAGCTAGCCCCTTCACTCCATACTTATGATCAGATGGCTAGAGAGGAAGAATTAGCAGCAAAAATTATGAGAACAAACGTACCAAGAACCTATAGCCCAATATATATGCAGAGGGAAATATACATGAGTGGATTGGATACACCGTCGAGTGACATTATACGCCAGGCCATCACTCCAGTAAAACCCAAATGGGAAACGACGAATTGAGTGACACAGAGGAAATAGTTCGGGTCAGTAGTAAATGAAAGATCATGGATAATTGCGGAACCAGATGAAAAGAAACAATTAGGACTAGGAAAAATTACTTATCAAGTGTTGCGATAAATTAGGTTCGTTGTAGGTTCAGTAACTGCGCAAACTTCTGCTGCTTCTTCTTCTGTATACAGAGTTCAAGATTGAACATGTGGACTGACAGCTTTTGTGATCTAGAGGAATTCCGTTTGCCCGCTTTCAGGAAGATTTCCGTGTATTCTGTAAATAACTCTGAAGTCGGTCCGGAGATGTCAAGATTCGACAAAGTTTGTCTATTTTGTACAACTAAACGATACTACTTACAAGTAATTTATCTTTTATAAGGAACGTTTACGAAGTTTTCAACAAGTACATTAGTTGAATGCAACGAGACAACAGCCTTATTACACTTCACACGTGAGTTTTTTCATCACAAACTTCTATAGTTCACTTTGATCAGGTGTCGCTTTCGGTTAAAAGTGTTCAACCTGTAAATATTTGATTTTCGGTTGCTGAGTGGTTGAATGGTAGAATGCTAACCTAACAAACATGCCAGGGGATCGGGTACGATTCTCGACCAACACACTTTTAAACCTCACCTGGTTTACTATTTAGGAACAATAAACAACACCACGGCTACTGAAACTGCAACAGCTCAAAGCTTGAAACCCTATGTTCCACTCTGAACACACATAGTATGAAAAACAAAACATATGTTCAGTATGTGTGTTGATTTCTAATTGACTATCGAGTTCTGGTTTCCAGGAATTTGACTGGTTAGAGGTTTGATCATGAGTTGGCACCATTGAGTTAGAGGGCCATTGGAAAACCCGTACTGTACAGCTGAACAACTGTATCGTCCTAGTTTGGAACCCATCATCAGTGCGCACCCACTGGGTTTCTAACCCAGTACCTTCTGGTTAAAAAACGAGCCCCAAGGTCCATTCATCCAATAGAACCCAATCTAATGGCCCATGAATTTTAACCTGTAACAATTCACCATATATATAGCGCACCTGCCACTAGCCAATGAAATCGGCTAGTAACTGCTCTCTTACCTGAACTGGTGGACGCCTCTGGTTACGACTTCCCACTAGAACTCCGGATAGATTTATTCAAGAACCAGTAACATTCAGAGGAAAACTATCGAAAACCAAGTAGCAGTTAATAAATAGTCCATCCTGATTTCCATACATTTCAGTAGTACGCATTCATAATCTCATTGGAATTCGAACTCGATTGCATCATCAGTATTATGACCAGTATATTTATTGTTGTAAATCATGGAAAATTCCCATCGGGATATAGAGAAAATCAAAATCTGTTCGGTGAATCGCTTGTTCTGTTTTCCAGTATATTTATATTGACTGTAATTCATGCTGAAAAGTCATATCTATCGTGGAATATCAATTTAAAAAATACATGCTTACAATAACTCATATTATTTTTTATATGAAATGTACACAAAGATTCACCAACTCCAACGGAGATTCTCAAATATAAGTATAAAACTTGGGCACTGTGGTAGAGTATAACTCCATAATGGTTAAGATTTTATTTTGATAAATCACACAGTGTTGTACAGTTATATTAACTGATGACGTTTCGAGCACAAACTATTGCTCATAATCATATCAAGGTACTCACACAACTTCTTTCCTTCATTTATATACATGTGTGGAATCGATTAGATATTGGAATAAAATTCAATATGAGATAATGTACATTCAGAAATAATAGTACGAGTGTTATTAATCCATTACAATTAGATGGGAAATACGACGAGTGTTTTTATAGTCATAATAAGTTAATTGTTAGAATGTTGTGATGTGTTTGAATGGAAATAGAATTTTAAGATTATTTATTATCCTCTTCTGATTTGACCGGCGGTAATAATATCTTCCATATTTCTGGTATTTGCATTGAGTCACTTCTGTTGCATGTGTTGGGTGTAGACTCGATGAATAAGGATTCCGTAATCAACCTCTCTTTCCACCTACCTATATTACTTTTTAGAATTTTAACCCTATCCCACCCTATTGTGTGGTTGTTTGTTATTGCGTGAAGTGCAATAGCTGAGCTTTTTTCTAAATTACTTATCTTTTCAGGGTCAATCAGTTTTCCCTTAGCTAAATTCTTATGTTCTGATACTCTGACTATCCCTGATCTACTAGTTTGACCTATGTAGTTGACTTCACAGTCATTGCAGGGTATTTTGTAAATTATATTATTTTGTTTAATTGGGTCCAACGGGTCCTTCAACCTACAAAGTTTGTCTCTGAGTGAGTTGGACCCAATTAAACAAAATAATATAATTTACAAAATACCCTGCAATGACTGTGAAGTCAACTACATAGGTCAAACTAGTAGATCAGGGATAGTCAGAGTATCAGAACATAAGAATTTAGCTAAGGGAAAACTGATTGACCCTGAAAAGATAAGTAATTTAGAAAAAAGCTCAGCTATTGCACTTCACGCAATAACAAACAACCACACAATAGGGTGGGATAGGGTTAAAATTCTAAAAGGTAATATAGGTAGGTGGAAAGAGAGGTTGATTACGGAATCCTTATTCATCGAGTCTACACCCAACACATGCAACAGAAGTGACTCAATGCAAATACCAGAAATATGGAAGATATTATTACCGCCGGTCAAATCAGAAGAGGATGATAAATAATCTTAAAATTCTATTTCCATTCAAGCACATCAAAACATTCTAACAATTAACTTATTATGACTATAAAAACACTCGTCGTATTTCCCATCTAATTGTAATGGATTAATAACACTCGTACTATTATTTCTGAATGTACATTATTTCTCATATTGAATTTTATTCCAATATCTAATCGATTCCACACATGTATATAAATGAAGGAAAGAAGTTGTGTGAGTACCTTGATATGATTATGAGCAATAGTTTGTGCTCGAAACGTCATCAGTTAATATAACTGTACAACACTGTGTGATTTATCAAAATAAAATCTTAACCATTAGGGAGATTCTCAAAGTTATCTCTGATCAAAAATTGAGGTAAACTGATAAGACTTAATGGTACGACTCCAAAGGTGTTTAAGTTTGAAGGTGATCGAATATTGAATAGATTAAATGAGGCGTAAGTTGGTGTATTCAATCCTGAGATATTCACTAACACGAAATCATACAGATCGTTGGTTGCATGGAGGATTTCATCATGAGCTGACATCAGTTAGAGAACCACTGGAAAACCTGGGAGTACTGGACAGCTGTTTCGTCCTAGTTTGGGACTCTTCATCAGTACGTCCCCACCGCGATTCGAACCCAGGACCTTCTGGTTACAAGGCGAGCTCAAACAAAATCCCTACAAAACCAATACTTGAAGATCGTTGGTTGTCACGGTTTAAATTGTGAAGAGACTAAACTTTTCGTGATAATCACTAAGATAGGGGTTCTAGGTTCCATAGTTAGTAAAAGACTAGGCAGCACTCAGTGTTGACTGACGGAGTTTCAAAGTAAAACTTTGCACAGAAGTACACCAGTTTAAATTACCCCAGTGCACATAGCACACACATAAACCCATCTCAATCGATCCACCTTCACAACCTCATAGATTGACTTTTCCTCCTCACTTAATACTCTATGCCTGACGTCACTATTTCTCACTATATTATACCACTGAACACATGGGAAACAGCACGCAAACATCTGCAATCAAAGAAATCTAACTTGTTCTCATATCTTCCACTTTAAATAGTCATATCTCAGTCAAATTCACGAAGAAGGACTGGGTGAGGTGCTGCGCAGTTGACACAGCTAACACAACTAACAAGATCTGACTATTTAATACGAATGGCAAGTCAGTGAGTGCTTCTGTATGATTCAGATAGTAAGAGCAAGCGTCACTTCCACGGCCCCGTCGATACTGAAGATCAGATGACCGACCAGGAAGGACAAACAACAAGGAATTCTAACACGCGAACCAGAGATTATGGCATTCGTGACCCCACCTAGAGAGGACAGCATAAAATAGAACAAAGTGGATATGTGTTGCTGAAGCCTTATGTTCCAGTAAGAACTCAAGGGAACAATAAAACAATGTAGTCATCCTAAAGAATCGACCTGCGTTCCTACTAAGTGAGAGATGATGTTCCTACAAAAGCTCATCGTTTCAAACACTAAGGCACAAGCCACTGGGCCAAAAAAGCCACCTTGAGCGAGCATGTTGAATGCCATATAGCCAGCAGTCATCCCCAACTAACTAAAAATGACTTTACCTTAACCACCCTTAGACAAAACTGTCGGGTAACCCTAAACTACAGCAACCCAAAACAAACGTAGTCGCCTCTTCCAACCAATCAGACGATTCTATACTAAAAACACTGAAATATAGATACAGTACATTAATTACGAAGCAAATTACATCAGGAGGCAGTATTTCAGCACTACAGGGATAAGAGATTTATGGGAAGCTTGTGGATGTAGAGGAGCAATTGCTTCACAGATGCATGCAGCCAATGCTCACGCATGTGTGTATAGATATCGTTACAGAAGAAATCTCTCCGGGAACATATGAACTTCCTTTTCGAGATTCATGGATGCTGCAGAGCAGTAAATGGGTCACGAAATAGCATAACACACAGTTATCTAGATGAATTTATACACAGAAATAGGCATCTGGATTATCACTGAAGACCCCGATAAGGAGTTAGGAGGTTTACTTGGGACACATAAGAGACAGTTACTCTGTTTAACTACTTTCTTCACACTGATTCAGATGTCTATAGGAGAGCTTTTTAAATTACGTGCATTTACTACAGGCTCATCTGATTGGTTGATTAAAGCCATTACGTCCGTTTACTTGGGTCTTTCTTTTAGGTCTCTGTAGTTAAGAGTTACCCATTATCGAAGCATCTGTGTACTAAGAGACAACGTTGACATGTCAACAGAGACACACTGAGCATTTCGGCCCAACATAATTTATTAATTCATCAGTGAATCAATCAATGGGAAAATCAACCTGGAAACAAACTTACTACTTATATAGTACTCGTGAATTCTCCCAATTTGTAGATTCAAATGTACATCCACCGTTATAATAGACTACAGTCTTCTGTGGACATAATGTCTCCAATGTAGCTTCAATTGGCACTGCATAACTACCACTCTCACTGTTATACTGAAACCCCGGATATACTGGACCTATTGCAGTTCCTTTGGGTATTAAAAGTTAAAAAAAATTACTGTTGTTGTTGATATATGCATCGACATCTTGTCTGGAAAATGGAACAATAAAAGCTATATAATAGATACATCGATAGGCAGACAGATAACTGTTTAATATTATCATTGATGTACTAATGGAAATAACTTCAACTGACTTCGATGAATCATAGATTGAATTGTTACCACCAGGGAATAGTCATGTTGACTTAGAATATGCGGATGACATAGTCCTCTTAAGTGTAGAAGACGCTGATAAAATGCAGAGTCTAATGAACACCCTGAACGGCAATCTTCGAACGTTTAGCACGAGACTTGTTCCTGCCAAATGCAAGATGAGGCTACAGGACTGGACTGCATCGATTCCCAGTTTAAAGAAAGGGAGTCGAGTGGTTGAATGTGTTGACCACTTCACTTCCTTCTCAAGTTGTATTAGCCCCAGTAAATTGACTGATGATGAAATCTCAGCACGCATCATCTCTGCTGTAGACGTAATATCTGGATGGTTATCAGTGAAAGAATGTATGTATTTCACAGCAGTGTTTCACTCTGTCCTCCTTTATGGTTGAGACAAGGTCACTTGAAAGCGGATGAAATGAAAAGTCTGGCTAGCTGTCTTTGATCATAGGTGTTTGCGTCCTATCTCCCGTGTTAGGTGGTATAATAGGGCGAGTAATATTGGGGTTAATCGTAGAGTGTTAGGTAAGAAGAGAAAGCTAATCGATGAGGTTGTGAAACTACATCGATTGAGATAGTCAGGACATGTGCTGAGTACGCAAAGCTACCTTCTGCTTCGACAAGCAGTTTTAGTCGACGTAGAATAAAGATGGAAAAGAGTTAAAAGTGGGGTCAAATTAGAACCTGGCATAAGTTCAAGATGTTTTTGACAAATGATTTGAGCTGGCCACTTAACCAGGTATAAACTGTCTGACAGGCTGGGGTCCTTGAGATGCTAAGATTCAATAGCTGGAAACTGTTTCTGCTATGGCTCAAAACAGCTGTAAGTAATGCAAAGGCATTCACTCTGTGTAACCTCTCAAATAGACTATGTTTTCATCGCTCTTAATGTAATTATGTTTTCTGCCGTATAATTCTGCTCGTTAGATTTCTTTTGAATTTCTTCTTTGCTCTCTTTTGTCTAACTTTTTGTGCTACATGGAGTGTGTCAATTTGAACTTCAGTTGTACTTCAAAGGAAAGTTCTATGTAAGTCTATGTCGGTTACTCAACGAAACACACCGAAGAAGGCAAATTTTTTTTTCAAGAGAGAAAACTGAATGAATCTTTCACATTTTCAATGAATCGACTGTTGACGTAATGAACATGGGGTGAGAGCAACCAACTAACCTCGAAATAACTTGATATATCTTTCTCCACAAACTTCAAGTGGTCCGTTTTTGTCAAACTGACAATAATCACTAGCAAAATAGGCACCAGCACAGATACCCAAATATTTTCCATGATTTTCTTTTATATATTTCTGCAATTTTAAACAGCCTTCAATGTTCAATGATTTTAGATAACCTAAATCATAACCACCACCAATACAGATTAAGTCTGTTTGATTCATAGCAGTAGAATCATACTGATTCCAGGTCACACCATTGATCTCTTCACAGGACAATGATAGTGAATGAGACGAATAGTTATAATTGATTGAATTTTTTAGATGAATTAAACATTGATCTGATGCACCAAGATCATTGTATATTTTGATCACTTTATGAATCATACTGAAATAATTGGAAAAAAGAAGCAAGCAAACAAAAAAACTTTTAGACTTTTAAGAAGTTTTGAGACAATTACATGGTAGATATCATTAACTAGGGAAATGTTTCAATTTCAAACCAGGGACTATTGGGTCCGAACACCAGTGGTTACATACTGTTGAAGGGTACCAAACTAGGGGGACAAAACAGTTGTCCAACCCGACACTTGAAAATATTGGAAATCAGAGAACGGATTGTAAAGTACCTTTTATTGTCCCATTAATTTTGAGACTAAATGACTATCACAGACAAAACTAAGAATGTTGAAGTTATAGACGAAGTAAGCTCGTTCATAAGGCGACGCTATCGCCAACCAATAAAATCGACGATAAGCAACCACTTTACAAATACAAATTCTATATGGTGGAGCTTATCGGTTGTTACTTGTTAACAGAACTTGGAGAAGTTCATCGCGTAGTCATTTGAAGACATATCCTTAATAAATTTCATGTGGTTGTGTTGTTCTCTGAGCTTTCATTGTTACCCTTCTAGACAACATATGACTTCAGCGAAAATATATTTGAATTCCCCAAGAATGACATAATTTTATCTTCTGATAACGTTTGTCGTGAGTTGTTTTTAATTTCCAAGAAGAAAATTTATCGTTCTGACGAAGTCACCATCAACTAGGCTGTACATTCGTGTATGTATAGCAAAGTGATGGGAAAGTTCGAGAATCGTTTCTGGTAGAAGACCAAACTATAACGAATTATAAAAAGATTACAAATAGGGATTAAGCCAGAAACAATGCTGGTGAAGAGGAAAGGTTGGGCATGAGGCTAGCAACCCCATCCTGTAAAATAAACACTGCTACAGAAACTTTAAGCCACCAGCTTGAAGCCTTATGTTCCACTGGGGAACGTGAAGGAAAAAAAATTAAAAACGTAATGCTTACAATGAAAGCAAAAATAAATAGGAAGTTTGAATAAGAAACGCTATAAGATAATAATTATTATTGAGAAAATTGACTGTCTATTATAGCCAGTGGTGCAAAGACAAAGCTGGTCGGATGTACTTCTTTTGAATACATAGCGGTGATTTGAATTTTCAGGTCACTGCTAATGATTCCTGCCATGCACCGATGTATTGATCTCACTCCCTTTATGGTTTGGTCCGATCATGTACAGCCCTTTGAAGGATTTTTCAAATGGAGCTGAGTATTCTAAGTTGATAAGGTGCCTTGTTGCTGAGTTATAAACACCTAAGTTCTTCCTTTGACAGCCAGGCTGGATAGTGTTTCCGAATGCCTTTTATTATCAGAAGCATGGTATGGCCAATGTCCTCTGCTCCTCAAGAGTAATTGGGCTGGTATATGCATGTTGATATAATCCAATGCGACAATTTGTTTTTCACTTACTGGCCGAATAGTCTCCTGGAAGAAACTCTTACTTGTAGGCTGGAAGCGAAGTATGTTCGTTGGTTTGTTGAGAGATTTTCAAAGTCGTTTATCAGAGAACTTTGCTTCAACATCACTTTTAAATTCTAGATTCAACGGAAGAATCTCTTTGGGGAGCATCCTAAACCTGTCCCGTAGCTCTGTCTCTGGTTTCAAGTAATAGTCTACGAACCACTTTCCATCTATATTCTTCGGAGAGACTGAAGGTCTTCATCATTAGATTCCTTGGTGAATATTTTTCAGATCTTTAGGAAAATAGAATAGATAAGGTTCATTTTTCTCCTTACAGAGACACAGAACTTTGAATATATATATATATATATAAGGGGAACATAGATTTGCCTTTATAGCTCGGTAAAAGAACATCTGGCAACTCAGAACACGGCCCCATTCGGAAAGTCTTTCAATGTCCCATATAGCAGTTCCGACCAAACCTCTCTCCCTCTAAAAGGGAGTGACATCAAGACATCTGGGTGTAGGGCCAGCACTACCGGTCCAAATAAAACTCAAGCCAAAGCTATGTGTATTCAAATGAAGTACGTCCAACCCCTTTTGTCTTTACAGCAGTGGTTATCATGAATAGTCAATTTTCGCAATAATCATTATTATCCAAAGTATTTATATTATTAATACGATTTTAATCCCTATAAATAATCTCGTTATTCGTTATAATTTGGTTGAAAATAGTTCTGGAGGTTTACTCATATATATACATTCACGAATCTACAGTCTAGTTGATGAGACACTGGTCTTATACGCTCTGATTGCAGGGGTCCATTTAATCCTGCTTTATTAACAACATTTGTCGCTAGTTTTATATGAATAACTATCAGGTAGAAGTGTGTTCGTATGCAGTTGTCGGAAATATGATTGTCATTTACAAGGGACATGAGCCGTAGTTATTGTTTTAGTGAGGGCTACTGATGTTATCCAGCTGCCTCGGGGGTGAAGTAAGCGCAGACAGATTAGAACCAGAGACTTATTATTGGTTGAAAGTTGATTACCTAAGTCGACTAGTCACAAGTCCACTTATGTATGAAGTATTTATTGAGTGATAATTATAAAAGGATGATTATTCTCTTCGGTTCCGAGTGGAACAATTGACTTCACTAACAAATCCTCATCCTATTCTGTTTCGCTGGCTCCTCTATCTCCTCGTCTTTATATTGATCTCATCTATGCCGTTCTCTGACGCCAAACTCGCCTTTTGCCATTTGGGTGGCACTCAAGGGCCTGACTGGCTTGTAATGTAACTGAACGATCTTCTCAGCGTATGCACAATCCACCCAAATACATTTCCTTCTAAATTTACGATAGACAATTGATTCTTGGTTGATTCGCTGTCAGACTTCCGTGTTGTTTACCGTTTTCAAATGGTCATAGGATCTACAGTATGGAGCGAAGGTAGAAGTGGATAAAAGCGTGGAGTAACCTGTTGGAAATGCTTTTCGTGACAAAAGCGTCAAGTCTCTAATCCATATAAAAACGGCAATCACTAACTTAACGTTAGTGTTAAAAATCCGAATCCTGTTCTTTAGCCTGAGTTACGGCGGCAGGCTTCCAGACTCATTTCAGATCAATGAAGGTCAGTCTTGGTTTTCTATTCCGATCCTAGCTGGCTTTGACATCCTCATCCGTGATACCCTGTAGATTGTTTATGACGGTCATGGCAAAGACAACGTTTGAACTCCCTTGAATTTCTGCGTCGCTAATGAAGATACTGGGACATGAGAATGTATCTAAAAGAAGTACATCCAACCTTTCTCTTTACCTTGGCCATCATAAGCAGTCTATATTTCTTATAGAAAATCATAATTATCCAAACTTTTTGTTCATTTTCCTCAGTAAAGTATTTCGTAACTTCAACTTGTTATTCGTTAAATTTTGACTTCTGACCACAAATACTTTTAGGACTTTCTCACCTCCCCTTTGTCATATACTGATTCACGAATGCACAACCTAGTTTATGACAAAGTCATCGAAAAGGAAAATATTTTCTTCACTGAAAAAGGTCTTGCTTTTCTGTTCTCTGTAATTAAACGACTATATCCCGTTAGTTCAATGAAAACTAGTGTAATCTCCGATAATTCGATTGTTTTCATATTCAATCATGAAGTGACACTAATCAGTGCTAGAGAAGGCCGGCCATTGGAAACCAGCCGCAGGGAGTACTGGACACCTTTTCCATTCCCCTAGTTTGGGACTATTTGTCAGCACGACCATATGACCCATCATCACTACTAGGGATTGGATCCAGAACATTCAGGTTACAAGGCGAGCGCTGATGTAGTCATTGGAGTGTACTGTTGAAGAGTCCAGGACTGGGACAAAGCAGCTATCCAGTGCTCTCTGCTGCTAGTTTTCAAAGATTCTCTAACTGATGCCTATCAATCTGTTGTCATCCAACTTGAAAGTGATATGATTATCTAATGGTTAAATTTCATCGATTTTTTAGGTCATTTCAGAATAAGTTCTATGAAATAATTAACCATAATCATAAAAGAAACCGTGTGCAGACACTGTTTAAAAGAGTTCGAACACATTGTAGCACTCCGGTGTTGAAGAAAATGAAAGAAAAATACCTACTGACCGTTTTCAAAGAGAATGGATATCCTCACAATTTCAACCAAAAGTGTTTAAACTCGAATCATAACACCAACAAGAAACCATCACCAAAGACCACAAAAAATTCATTCTACCATATATAAAATATCCCTGAAATAACAGCTAGAATATTGAGACCATTTGAAACAGATATAGCACATAAACCAGCCAGCACAATCACTTCATTCGATATTGTGTAAACGGAAAGATCCAACAGAAAAGAAGATAAAATTAATACCATTTACAAAATAAATTGTATGAACTTTAACAAACATTACATCCATCAAAGTGGGCATCCCCTTCGAATCCGAATCCGAGAACACAAATTAGCTGTAAAAAGGCATGATATATATTCTTTCATATCAATGCATGTAGATAATTATGGACACCAATTTGATTGGGATAATGTAGAAATTTTAAATATACGAAACACTAAAAATGAAGTCAGGGAATTTCTGGAAGCCTGGTACTCAGAAGAATCAGCAATTAACAGACATATTACTATAGTCCAAATTTACTTACTAATAAAAAATAAATCACGTGATAAGAAAGTTCTAATTCGAAGTCAATAAAAATGATGAATAGAGACGTAAACTAGCAGCCGGTATCAGAAGATACAATTATATTATTCATGAAGATTTCAGAGAAATTCCTTTGATGCTAAAACCTGCGCTGAAAGGATGTTGTCTAGAAGTAGGACAATGTAAGCTCCGCAATCAAATCAAACAGCTCAGAGAACACAACTAAATTTCATAACCATAAACTAAGGCTGACTTAATATTGATTTAGAAATCCTAAAAAAATGAAGCCGGTTTCACTGTTGAAGTAACTAATTTTGAGATGTTGACACATGGTCACATAAAGCTCCCAGTTGTCGCTGTTGTCGTCCAATCAAGTTTCGCTTCTTTTGACTCAACTTCCAACAGTTACTTCCTTCTACAACGGATGAACTTCGATAAAAAAAACCATAAAAAGGTGGTGTAATTTGCATCTGAATTGCGTAATATGTGGATTAACACAACACATATTTCGAACAGGCATGATCACACATATACACGTACTCATCATAGTGTAACAACAGAAGACAAGGGCCAGGCAACAGATCGTTTATTAAGGAAAATCAGCACATATTAATAGCAAAAATATTCATTCAGACATCTATAAAACACAAAATAATCGAGCAAAGAATATTCTTTTCGATAAATTCCTCTTCTAGGCTCTACAATTATACATATATGTTTATATACACGGAATATTTTAAATTAGTTGTCAATAACAATATCAGTGTTTTTTTAAAATAATATCGATTTGTAAAGTATAACCAATGCTATTACAGTTCATTAAAGATGCTTAAATAATAATAATAATAATAATAGTAATAATAATAACAATAATAATAATAATAAAGATATAATAGCGAATAGAATATCAACTAAAATTAGGGAAATTTCACAAAAATTCTGAATTATTCAAACCTGGATGGCCAAGGTAATGATAATGACTGAACTACTTTTGGATGCATAAATTAGGCTTATTAATATGGATCCCCGCAGCCTCAGCAATATTTAGAAGTCGAACTCTTAAAGCAAAACTGAGATTCGTAGGTATGCGGTAAATGACCCTGAAAGCACGATTAACGTCAATCTTGTGTTCTGTCTCCACAAGATGAGAGAGAATAGCGCTGCGAATAGATTTTGTTTGTCCTTTGCTTAACCAGGCAGGGTGATGTTCGGAAATTCGACGCGATTGTAAGTTAATGTTAGTAGAAAATACAGTCTTTTGATTGGTTGTTTCTCACAGAAAGTTAACCTTGCATCTTTTTGTGGCTGTGTCAGATCATCATCCATATGCTAACTGTATCCGCCTACGCAAAGCCTTTGTTCTCATTTTCTCACCACCAATATTGGGGACATAAACATTGACGTCAATTACTGTCTACCAACTTTTGCTAGCATCCAACTCTCACCACAATAGGAATAGATAATGGTCGAGTTAAAATGGTTGCAATAATGGTGAAGATAAATAACAAGAGAGATCAAGAACAAGAAAAATGTGGGGAGGAGGATGATAATACACCCATTCCGGTATCAAAATAAAAACGTTTTCCCAAGGTAGCTTTAACGTGATTATGAATTGTCTTTTGTTTTTGAACCCATAAGCCTACTACCTACATGAGGATGATTATAATGCCTCGGTAAATAGAAAAACATTGAACGCTGATGTTAAAAAAAAGACTTTTTATGCAGCTAAGATCAGTATAATTGAAACTGTGAAGCCTTTATATATCCATATAAGCTCTTAGAGAATAAAACGAAAAAAATGATGTCACACACCTCAGGATCCATCAATTTACATGGATGTGTGGTCACACACACACGTGATGTACCATATCCTGAAGTTTTTCGAAGCCTCCTAGCGATCAGGTCAAAGTTACAACCACTTTTATATATTCAAAACAAAAGAATTCATTACCACATTAGACCTTCTCTGATGAAGCTTTCATTTTGAACAAATATAATATTATAAAATTATATTTGTAAAATCTCAGCGAAATTGAAATGATTAATTCCAACGTTTCGTTCGGCAATCTGGTCCGAACTTCTTCAGGGAAATTAATCGAATTAAAATAAACAGGTTTATATATAAAAGGAACAACTCATGTTTTTTAAATTTTGTCCAATCATGAGTATGCAACAGTCATCAACATGTATAATAAACAAATAAATAAAATAGTATGTTGACTGTTGCATACTCATGATTGGACAAATTTAAAAACATGAGTTGTTCCTTTTATATATAAACCTGTTTATTTTAATTCGATTAATTTCCCTGAAGAAGTTCGGACCAGATTGCCGAACGAAACGTTGGAATTAATCATTTCAATTTCGCTGAGATTTTACAAATATAATTTTATAAATGTCTACTTCTCCTCAGCGCTCAATTATTTTGCAACTATCCGGTCAAATCTTGATCACAGTTCATATAAAATGTAATATTATTTCTCGATCCCCTGTTTTTGTCTACTGATCACCATGGTTACCATTTTAACTTTCTACATAATATCCTTTTAACTCAGGCTGACCTTTGCATGTATTCACTCTTTGTATCTATTCAGCTTTTATTAACCCATGACCTAAATGTCGTTCTCTAGGTGATTGTTGCCTACTGCCACACTTCTGTGTAGAGACTAGGTCCATCAGTCGGTCTGGTCTTCACCATCTCCTATTAAGCCAGCAAAATATAGTTACCTTGAGATTAGACAAAATAAGGGATGTATAATAGGGAAATTAAACTTTAGACACCCCACACAAGCGCGAAAGCCGCATCAATGAGCTTGGAACACACTCACAGTTAGAGAGTAAGGCAGTGAAACCAGGTAGAATATCACTCTATATTCATGAATGATCTTAAACAAAATATCTGGTTAGTTTTAGGTTACGTTAGGTTAGGGAAAGATTAAGGATACAGCTAAAGATTATTAATATGATTAATCCCTTGGGTGATTCTGAGTAGGACATAGGGCTTCAACTGCGGCACATCTCGATTTCATCCTGTTCTTCGCACGCATCTTTAGCTGGCTCCACAAGATCTCATCTCTTTCATGTCACCCTCAGACCCACATCCAACCTGTCGTTTTCCATTCAAAGTCCACCCGAGGGCCTGGTGCGTGAATTTCGTTCCCTGCGCTGAGTGCATTAGATTTCCAAACTGATTTCAGAGTGACTGAGGTCTGTCTTGCCTTTCTCTATTCTACTTTTGATATCCTCATCCCTTCCGCCTACAGTAGAAAAGATTCTGCCTAGATAAGTGAAAGAAGAAGTGACCTCCTTTATATTTCTCCCGTTGATGGTGATGGTTTTTTTTTTAATTCATCGTCGTGTATCTTCATCACCTCCATCTTACCAATGTCCACCTGAAATCCTGTCTTTGCTGCCAGCCTCTTCTGCCAACTTGGTGGTTTGTGACGAAATCAAATATAAATTGTCGGTGAAGTCCAGGTCTTCTAGAGTCTTGTTTTTTTTACCAACGTAATCCTGTCTTCTCACTGATATACGACCCAGTTCACTACCGTAACCAGAATTATCTCCGGTGATAGTAGGCCGCCTTGTCTTACTCACACGTTAGCTTCAGTCAAGGATAAAGAATCATTGCAGTTATGAACCCGAAATTTGCTTTTTCGATAAATTATTGATTCTGACAGCGCCTCTTAAATATCTAAAGTTGAACTTCCCTACATGTATAGAACTTAATATGTTTCATCACTCTACAGACTCACATACTTACCTCTTGAGGTTTTCTCCCCCTTTTTGTCCTTTATTTTTTTTTCGCATTTACTATTGATGTGGACTCCAGTGACTTGATAAGATCAATGAATCAATATTCTACATCCCAAAATGTTGATGTTTCTTGAAACTTGTCCTCTCTGTCGTCTGTCTATCACATGTAGCAACATAACTAGCTATGATACTGAGTCATTTGACATTATTGTTAGTAGTGTAGTTACAGAACTAAAATTAGCTCATGAGCTGGCTGATTTCAGTTAGAGAACCACTGAAAACTACCAGGGAATACTGGACATCAGTTTCATCCATGTTTGGGACACGCATCAGCACTAGGTTGACCGTTTAAGCATTATTTTAACTCTTCAATCCTAACTAACTACCAGTTCACACCATTTAACACCATTGGATAGTATCTTTTCTTACATCCAACTTGGAGGACAACCCAGCTTCGCATTACATATTTAGGAGATTGACCCTGTAGTCAGTCATTCATTTGTAGCAGATAAATTTCGAAGTGTTGATTTGAAGAGGGAATTGAGTGATATCAAGTTAGGAGCCTAACAGCACTCTACTAGAACTCATTCACTCGTGTAAGAGGTTACGCAGAGTTGTCATCTGACTCTGAATGACACTGACTTGTTACCAAGGAAAAGTCATCGATTTAGAGTATACGGATGATAATATCCTTCACGGTGAAAATGATAATAAGATGTAGAGTCTTCTGAATACTGCCTGGAGCATAAAACTTCGAACTTTTAGCATGTGATTCGCTCCTCTCAAATATACGATGATGCAGCAGGACTACTCTGCACCGACTGCTATCTTAGAAACAGAGAGTGAATTGGTTGGGCGAGTTGTTTGGTAATTTGCATCACAGCCCTAATGGACTGACTGAAGATGATGAAATCTCAGCGGGAATACAAACAACTCGTGTGAGTTTTGCCAGCCTACATCATTTCTGGTGTAGACATGTGACACCCATCTATCGATCGAAGGACATGTGCACTGCACAACAGCAGTTCGCTCTGTCCTTGATGATTGTGAAACATGACCATTGAAAGTGGAAGACATTAAAAGGTTAGCCGTCTTTGATCAAAGGTGTCTGCGTTCTATCTCCCATGTCAGGTGATATTGTGGTTAGGTGTACAGTGCTATATAAGGAGTAGAAGTCAACCGATGAGGTTGTTAGGCTGAATCGATTGAGATGGCTAGCACACGTAATGTGCATCTCGACTCGCCACCTCCGTTGATCAATGTTAGCTGAAATATGATGAGGTTGAAAAAGATTTAATGTCAGTTAAACCAAAAGGTGGCATTTATTCATGAACCTCTAAACAACTGATTTGAACCAGACATTTAAGGAGGTGTTTCAACTACAGGCGGAACGGAGGAAGATGTCAAAGCCAGCCAGTCAGAATCGGAAAGGCAAGATTGGCCTTCATCAGCCTGAAACCAGTTTAGGAAATCTTGTGCACTCAGTCAGTATAAACAACAAAATTCGGATTTTCAACACAAATGTCAAGTCAGTTGGGTCTTCTATACGGGTCAGAAACTCGGCTGGCGTGTCACGAAAAGAATTTCCAGCGGCCTGCTGCACACTTTTATCGACAGTTTCCTTCTCCGACTCCATATTGAAGATCAGATGGCTGGCCAGAAAGAATTAGCAACAAGAAACTCCGGCAACAAACTAACCAAGAGCCAATCGCTCAACAAATATGTACGGGAAAATGGAGATGGATGAGGCATGCGTTGAAGAAACCGTTGAATGACATCGCGCGCCAGACCATCGCTCGAGTGGAACTCGAATGGGAAGCGACTAGTGGGTCGTCCTAGGGTGACATGTAGGAGATCGCTTAGTGAGGATGAGATGAGATATTATGGGCAATAGTGGACCCAGCTAAAGAGGACGGTGGAAAATAGAACAAAGTGGAGATGTGTTTTTGAAGCCCTCGGAACCCAAGGGAATAATAATACATAATAACAGACTGCCTGACTAATTGCAGTTCTCGGGATGCTAATAAGCAATGACTGGAGACTGTTAGTGATATGAAATGAAGTTGTGTCTTGGTTGAAACCCCAAGTTCTACTCGGGACCTATAGGAATAGGAATAAGAATATTATGGTTTCTACTAAGCACATCCACGCAAACCACGCACTCAAACGTGGTCAATAATTTAATAAATTAATGAACATACATTTAATGATTATTATTATTATTTAGACAAAATTGCTGTTTATTATTCAATAGAAAAAAATAATTAAATTAATAAATAATTGAATAAATGAATATATGAAAGGGAGAAAGAAAAGTTTGACATTGAAATGCAAAAATTCACACAAACACACGAATTGTCCGTGAATTGAAGTGTGTAAACTATTAATTTCTGTTGTAAATGATGAGACGGAGTTAAAAACAACAGAGATGATTTGCCCGCCTCAAAAAAACCAAAAAATGCAAAGAAGAAAATCAGTATCAATGATTATAATGATTTACCTAGGCACCTACGCATGCGGGAGCAAGCGTGTTGGGATGGGTGGGTGTGTTGGGTTCGACTGATTTCTCCCTGCATCTTCCCCCTTGCCGACTCAGTTTTACAAAAAAACCTCCCTAACCTTGCTGTTAGGTTGGTTGGTACCAAAAGGATCTGGGAAAAGAAGGTTGGTGGGCACCTTGAACCCCTAAATGCTGTTCCACTTCGATGGAGAAAAAGGAATACACATTTGAGTTATTAGTAAGGGTGAGAGTCAGAAAGAGTAATACTCTGTGGAGAATGGAATACCAATCATGGGATTGCTAACAATTCTAAGAGATACAGGAATAAAGTAAGTATGGAGGCATTTAACGATACCGAAGACTTAAGGGGAAAAATGAGGAGAGAAAGAAAGAGAGACAGTCAAACGCTCTTTCTTTTTCCCCTTCTTCTTTACGCTTCAATGATTGCTAACTGGTATTACTGATTTATACGATAGAGATAAGAGGGGTATTAGCATAGCCCCAAACTCTATACCTATGCAGAAGCTATCTGAGGTTAGATTCCTGTGCTCGCCACACTCCTATACCTTACTAGCCGATGGGTGTGACACTAAGCACCTGTCTAGTAGAAAACAAAAGGAAAGGAAGCTTAGGCAAAAAACTAGACAGGAAAAGCATTTCAAAGTTTTCACGGTGAACTGGCGATGGTTTCACGGAGAACATGCAAAATAATACTTGAGATATGAGCGAGAAGGTGTTTGAGAAACACTCCAAAGAATAAATACAAATAATAATGTCGATAATATTACCAACAGTATACACATTAGAAAACCAAATCAATAATAATAATGTAAGCGAAGGGGAGAATAATTGAGGATTCGGATAAAAATTATGTTTCATTATTCACTGGTATTGTTGATTTACTTGGCACAGACGAGGTATAACCAGCTTGCGCTGTTTTCTCGGCTATCGCATCCAGCAGAGGTTGACGTTTATGCCGGTAGCGAACAGCTAGATTTTTTAATTCAATTTCTAAGTCATTGGTCAAAGTGATTAACAACTGTTCTAATTCTGTATAGGAGAGACGATTCAAACCACCACCGCCACAACCACCGGCAGCTGACGAGGGATCATTTGTTGTGTAAGGATTATTTTGTTGGATAGCTCGTGAAAATGGTGCAAATGGTCTTTGAATAAAAGGGGCTGGTGCTGCAGGCTGGGCTCCCGGTTGATGTGGAACGACCTGACGGTGGTGATGTTGTTGGCCTACGACATTTCCATTGACATCATTATTCACTTCGGAATCTTGTTGCCCATGTAATCTGAAATGGATGTATGTATAAAGAGAGACAAAGAAAAGTAACAGCAGAAGAATCAAAACAAATAGGTTTAATCACAAGCTGACCTCAGTTAGAGAATCATTGGAAAACCGGTACCGCAGTATTGGACAGTTGTTTCGCTCTTACCAGGACACTTGAGGAGTACGCACTTATCGGTGTTCGAACCCAGGACCTTCCAACTACGAGCCGAAATCGCAGGTCTTTCAGTCAAACCAAAGCCATGGCATTCGTCCATGAAGTCTTTGACAGTTGGTTTGAGTCAGTCACGTAGCCAGATATAGACTGCCTCAACGGTTGGGATTCATGGGATGATAAGAACCAATCGTTGCAGCCTGTTGGTGATATTGATACACACAAACAAACGCACACACATTTTTGCAGATATACACAGCGAAAATCTTGATTTAGAGATTTACAAGACATAGGAAAAAAGACTGAGCAAAGAATATTCTCTTCCGATAACTTATTCTTCCAAATTTTGGTTCTTATTTTATTAATACCAATAGAACACAAACTGTGAGCACTACTAGATATGCCACACAAAATCTCAAGGTTTGTGAGAGGGCTGTGCGAACGCCCACACCGAAGCAGGTGATGGTTACTATGAGGGACGACTGCCACTCCAACCCTACGAGACTCTGACTTCAAGTCCAATCCAGAAGGCAGTGTGCACTGACGCAGCACCAGGAGGTGCTACATTTTCAAGGTTGCCAGTGATCAGGAACAAATTGACACGCCATTCAATCCATGTAGATTCACAAGATCACGTACACACACACACACCATAGGTTTGAAATAATGAGGGTTCTCCAGCTCCCTTCGGTAGGTAGACCTGCATTTCCTCTAGCAGCAGTCTAGTTGTAAGAGGCAGACGTTCGCATTAACCCCTTTCACCTTTGTGAGGAACACCCCTGCCAAGCCGAGTGAAGGCAGTGAATAAGACAACTTACTATATGGCAGAGGTTATGATTATGTGTGGCCACATGAGAGTATTTTGAGAGGAGGACTGGAGTGTAACCAGTCTCGGCTGTACCAGGTCGTTTAAGACAGTTCCTCTGGCCCTACGGTGATATATATATATATATATATATATATACAGTAATATTTAAATACTAACTGATATTGGCAACAACACTAATGTATTAAATTAGTGACTGATGACTAGCAGTGGAATCCGGGATTCGCAATTCAACCTCGCATTTGCAACTCATCATCTGGATGTACCTGCATTCCCCAGTCAGTGATGGTGTTCCTACTGAGGCTCATACGCAATACCCAAAGTTTCAAACACCAAAGCTATGGGCACTGGATCGGAGCCTTAGTGGGAACACCACTCAACGGGGAATGCAGGTACACCCAGCAGACGAGTCCCAAATAGAAGGATGAAATGCACATCCTGGTTTCCACTGTTGGTCACTATCCACCAATTTACTTCAGGTTAAATAATCAGACATCGTTGAGGCATGCGCAAAAGGAGCCGATATGTCAACCAGAAGCCGAGCACTTCGGTCCAATCAATCAACGCGAAAGTCCGAATTGTATTAAATAAACATTAATGTATTTCTCCTCAAATAATACTTCCTTATTAAGAGGACCAGAAGAATTACAGTTCAAAGGAAGCATATTCATGTGTAAGTGAGTAGATAATATGCATAAAAATATGTAAAACTAAACAAAGTGTTTTATTGACAGAAATATAGCAATCTATTCTAATGGCTGTCTTAATCAAGAACTCAAGATTATTAGGGAAGGAAGCGAACTAATCTGCCGCCAGCTCTTAAATAAAAAACTCTGCTCTCTTAACTCCACTTCCTTGGTGATAACACACAGCCTCTAAAGAATGCAGTGAAAAAGAGCAATCAATGCAGCAGCATCAGACTGACTAACTCGTTTCAATAGAGAACTACTCTGCACAGAAGTGTGGCAGTTCAAGTCACCACACTCCCTCCATATAGCACACAAAGCAAGAGAAGAGAGTAAAGAAAGAAAAGAGACAGAAGGGTTATGAAAAAATAATTGTAGTAATATAGGAGAACAGTAGAGTTTTATTGGATATGACAAATCATGAAAAGTGAATGCATCTGCACCATCACTGAGAATGATTTTCAGCTATATCACCAATTATCTGTTTCTAACCTTCATTGGTTCTAACCATCCTAAGCACTCCAACCAGGGAGTCTACACCTCCCTACGTGGCTTGAACTAATTGCTATGGATTTCATTGACTGATGCCATAACTGGACAAGAGGTACACTGTATCTTAGCAATTACTCTCCGATTTCGCGTTCAGGAGTTAAGGATAAATTCATTAATTTCACCTTCTCCTTTGTGTGCATCTATGACAGATTGATTGCACCTGTGGAGCCAATTAGCCGTATTCATTATAGGATTTCTGAACATCATCATCCTACAAAATGGTTAGAAGTATGAGATAAACATAATCTGCTCGTAAGCCTTTCTCTGTTTTACATTTCATTTGTTGTAGATACTGAGAATAAAGTCGATGTTAACAGGGCATTTAAACTTATCTATTGTATTCTGAAGACTAATCTTCATTTCACCCTACGAGTTCATGTTTTACACATATAGGTGACGCTATCAGGAATCCACCATAAGAGGTCTAACTTATATCCTCACAAAAGTTCCACTCATTTTTTTTCTCTATCTTGACCAACACCTCCCCTCTTTGCCAGGCTTATTACCAGCTAAGTGAGGTTTGGCAGTGTGACGGCGGGGGGCTCGAACCCCAGATCACCTGAGTAGTTGGCCAGCATTCTGCCTCTGCGCCAACAACGCAATATTCAGTTTATTATCCGATATTTTATGTGTATTATCACACACGAATACGCCTCATTGAACTGCAGTTTTACAGATCCTCTTGACAACTCGATATTATGTAACAGCAAAAAGGTACATTAATGTTGTTGTCAAAGCAATTATTCTTTAAAGATTACTATGCATATATATGTAGTAGCCAAATGACGAGGAAGTTATCGAAAGGGTATATTCTTCGCTCAATTATTCTTGTTTTGTCTTCCAGACGTACCAGGTAGATGAGCCGATGGGACGAAACGTGTGAGTTCTGAATTCCGTCCAATTCTAGGAATTAGATTAACAAATAGTGTTAGGTTTCTAGTGGAAATGTGTTCCCTAAGCAGCTGGGTGATGGTTTACTCGCAAAGCAGTGGATAACACTCATTGGCTTTTGAAATGGTGGGTGCTTGCTAAGTTCGAGTCTCAGTAGGGTAGAACAGCATCCACCACTGCAGATTGTAGGTAAACGTATCCATCTGAGTGAGACGCAGTGGGATCCATAACCTACTGGCAGTCACCATCATCCACCAACCAAGCAAATAAACATGTCATGTTAATAACATCAGACATCGTTGGAGCCGACATGTCAACTAATACAAGGACACTGAACATTTCAATTCAGTCAATCAATGGGAAACAAAACAAGATTAAATCGAATTCGCAATTTACAAATTACACACCATTCCCTTTTTGGGAAACATCTCAGCCAATCAGCAGTATATACTTTTCCGCATTTATGTTTGCTTTCTTGACTACAATTTTTTATGCTAGTATCAAGTAGATCACGTATTCTGTGTGTGTATGATCTCGATAATT
This sequence comes from Trichobilharzia szidati, assembly GCA_944472155.2. Classification (NCBI taxonomy): domain Eukaryota; kingdom Metazoa; phylum Platyhelminthes; class Trematoda; order Strigeidida; family Schistosomatidae; genus Trichobilharzia; species Trichobilharzia szidati. The sequence continues at coordinate 154,912,926 of OX235279.1, read as the reverse complement.
TCAGCTTACAAAAGAAAGTATATGATGAGATTTCGAACTCCTCAAACAATTGTGTATTAATTGCAAATTGGGAATTTGGTTTAACGTGTTACCAATTCACCCAAGTAGATAGTCAGAAATCGTGTACTTTCAAATGATTCAGTCGTCAATCTGAGTTGAGTCAAACACTGACGGAGGAGGTCAGCCCCAAACGACCGTTCGGTGGTGTTTGGTGTCGGGTTAGCAAGCACCACTGACTGGTTGATGTGATATCCAACTACTCACATCGGCAATCAATCAGTAGTACATATAGTTTTACGCGAAAATAAAAAATTGACTTAAAGAGATGAAAATCTTACAGCTTAGGAAGAACTTACTCAATATTATTATTATGATGATTCGCAATTTTGACAGCTCTATCAATTTTACGCGTCAATGTCCCCTCGGTAGTCGTGATCGCCGACGGGAGAGCAGCGTCCAGTAAAGCGAACGCTTCACGTTGATCCCGTTCGGCATCGGCGTCGTCACCCTCATTGTCATCATATCCACCATCCGAGGAACTACTGATATCATGGACAACAACAGAACCGCTATCCTCTTCACTTTCTGCAGCATCATTGACAACCATTGTATCAAGATTACCAGAGGAACCATTCAAGTTCATTTCGTCATCGTCTTTATGGTAGTCATGATGGCGTATAAAGCTACCACTACCATCATTCCCATCACCACTGTAGGCACTTCCATGATTTGAATTCAATGAGACTAGAGTAGCCGCTCCATCCATGTGTAAGCTGAAAATAGCACAAAAATATAATCATATATATGAAACTAATCACTTTACGGTATGAATGTGATGTACACAAACTGGTTCGTTCACGTGATGCTTGTAACGTAAAGCACACTGAAATAGAAACTAAGTCAAGCATAAAATACCTTGGAATAGTTCTGTCCTCTGACCTACCTTAGTCATCCCATTTCTTGTCAATTTCTAAGATGTTCTGTCTAACCTACTACATTAAGATGCTATGACAATCAAGTAGTTATCACTCAACCTCTACTTTTACAGTTTGTTAACTCTTGCACCTAACCTATTGTTATTTACTACTGTCCCTTAGTCTTGCCTGGGTTGCTCATAAAGGACTGTGTCATGTTGCGAAAGGTATTAAAATTTTTCAGTAGGGCAACTGGTGTGCCACTTCTGTGTGTCAGATTGTTACTACTGTAGTTGGTAGACACCTGAACTCTTGTAGAAAACGGTCTTAATCTATATTGCCTGACTCTCAACATTCTCTCTATTCACAACTCTCCCCTCTCTTGCATCTAATCTGGTAGGACTAGAAGTCATTATAAAAGATTATGCGCTTGTAAAACCAAGGACACCCTATTTGACCCACCCGCGTTCTATGTAATAGAGAGTGTTAAGCGTGGAACCTATAACTCACTATGTTATTAGCAAAATAGTTGGCTCTATTATTCTCTCTCATTTGTAATCTGTGGTGACACTATTTCAATTAATTCATAAATTTAGGCATTAAGAAACCTGGTACTCAAACGAATATGCAATTAACAAACCTGTTAATGGAGACGAAATATACCAACTAATAAAAAGTAAATCATGTGACGAGGAAGTTTAAAATCTAAGTTAATAAAAAATGATTAATAGAGATGTAGAGATGGTTACCAGGAGACGCAATCCTATCACTCATGGAAAATTTAAGTCAGTTCACTTTACGCTAAAAATTGCGCTGAAGATGTTGTCCAGAAGGACGACGAAAGCTACGCAACTAAACCAACCAGATCCAAGAACACTACTAATTGTAGATACAAAACTGTATAAAATGCTGAAAATTCCACACTGTATCATAAGTACTGTTTCGGAATAAAGCAAATCATTATTACCATTATTATTATTGGTACATCTTGTCAACAAGAATGATAATAAGATTTGGGCATAAAAACGTATGCATTCAGTCATAATACTAATAATAATTTAAATTCAATTATAGAATTTCATGTCGCAAGCAAACGGCACCAGTTAGGGAGAGATCATAGAAAGCCAGAAGGGAGAGCACTCAACAGCTACTTCGTCCTATTTCTGGACTCTTCATCATTGAACTCTCTATAATTGATCCCGTTGATTCGTGATGAAATCTAGCAATTCACATTAAATTAAACCTAGTCCCCACAGACTCCATAATGTGAACTAATAATAACAAGTTAAAATTCACGGGCTGTTGGCTTCTATTTCAGTGGCTGAACGGTTGGAGAGCTCACCTCCTAGTCCGAAGGTCCTGGATTGTTCGTTCCCTATCGGTGAGATGGGGTCATAGGTGTGTAGTACCGATAAAGAGTTCAAAAATAGAAGGAAAAACAGCTATCCAGTACTTCCTCCCGTCCTTATGGCTTTCAATGACCTTCTCTAAATGATATCAATCTGTGATCGAACTTTAAGGTTAAAAGCGATTTGCCAAACAAAGTGGAAGTCGGAAAGGAACTCTAAGTACTGAAACGTTTAAACACACCTATCCCAAAAATCCTGCATCCTCCAGTTCTTTTTAAAGATGATGGAGAGATTTTCATCAAGGCGTCGACTGAACTGTCCAAGAATGTATGAGAAATGGAAGATGTTCCACCAATGTTGAATCAAGCCATTATCATGCCCATCTTTAAAGGGGGTTAACGTAATACGTGCGACAATCACCGGGGGTAACACTTTGCTACCAGTCGCGTCTAAAATATTGTCTGCTGTCTTGCTTCGTAGGCTGCGCAAAACACTTAGGCGGTTGAATCACGAAGAGTAGAATGGGTTTCGTTCAGACTGTGGATGCACTTTGACTATGTGTTAACCCTTTGTCAGTTGCTAGAACAATATCACACACATGTATTTCGGAAAAAAATCGCTGTGTTTCTTGATATTAGGGCTGCCTTCGATTCGCTCGACAGAAATGCTCTCTGAAACTGTCTGGTAGAGAGACATGTATCTAAAATGTTTGTTCACATCCTGAAAGCTCTATAGAGAAACACCTAAGGTATAGTGAGAGCATGCATCCAGTTGTCACCACTATTCCCATTCAATAATGGGACTACACAGGGTTGCTCAATCTCTTCATTTCTCTTTAACTGTGCAATAGATCACATTCTGAAGTCAGCTCTTAGGGACATGCATCAGTGTATGTATGTATATATGGTGTGTGTTCTGCACCGTCTAAATAAGTAAAACGAAACTAATACATACCTGGGAATTGATCTGATGCTCACTAGTGACTGAATGACTACAGCAGGGCGAAGTTGCCTGAAGGACTTCTAGTGAAAAGTTGTGACTTGGTTGGGTGTCAGAACAAATACTCACCGATGGCATTGGCTACCAGTAACGTCACGCTAAAAATTGCCAACTGGCAGAAGTTAGAATTCATTAGCTGACCACTAGATACCCTTTCAGTAGATGAATGGACAAATAGCTCTCCGCTTAACCAGAATGTCCTGAGTTGCTGATAAACAGTCCCATACTAGGAAGACGTAACAGCTATTCAGTACTCTCTACTGCTGGGTTTCAGTGGTTGTCTGAGTGAAATCACTTCACGATCTAACTTGAGATCAATCAAATCTCTCCTGAAAAGGAGATTTGTTATATTTATTCGTAAAATTACATAAGTATATGATGACGCATGAATTCTAACTTCTGTCAATTCGTGACCTATGCAATCTTTGAACATCCTTTTCACCCTGACACCATGATCCCCACTAGCCACGACTTCTCAGTGTAATTTCAGGACATCCATCTAATAATAGCAAGCAATGAGCTGGAGATTAACGTAGCCCTGCGGTTCTAGAAACATCCTGAAAACGTGGTAGAAGTTAGAATTTATGGGCCATTACTGGATCCTGTGTCAGACCACCTTAAGATCCGAGGTGGTTCCAAAAACTCGCCGGTTTATCGGTGAGTAGTACTGTTGACGAAGAGCCCCAAACAAAGGACGTAACACATGTCCTGTTGCACTCCAGTAGTGATTATTCAATAGTTCTCTCTAGCTAGTATCATCATCAATTTACGACCAAACTTTAGATCTAAGTGAGAACTAACCACTTGACAAATTAAAAAATAACAAAACTAATAACCAATCATCTTACCCAGTTTCTGTATTAAGATTATCAGCAGTGGTATTTGAACCGATTATTAGGACTATCTGTCAACCAAGTAGTCTATCCCTTCTCTACATGGCAGGTTCAAACGAATACTCAAAGACTTCACAGACTCTTCAACGGAACGAACCCAAGACCCCACCATGGATTGAACCCAGAGCATTTAGATTATAAGGCCAACTTATCAAGAATTCAGCCATGGTAAGGTTCATAGTGAGCAAGAGTCTCCAACTGGGAGGAAAAAGTTGTCCAATAATCCTTTTTGTTTAACGGTCATCCTGGAGTCCTACTAGTGAAAATGATTGACCAGCGGTGTCAATCAAGTATTCGGGAGTGAGGAAAGATACTCGTTGAAAGTATTAGCCTTTCGTGTAAGTAAGGCATACTGGCAAACGGCATCAATGGATTGCCACAGTGAATAGTCAACAGGATTACCTGAAACCGCCTGCTACTTCGATCCTTAGTAGCGTCATGCATAAGCACTCCACTTTACACTTATATAGATGACAGGCTTAAACAAATAGTCAGTAACACGATGAACTCCTGAAGTAGTACAAACCGAAGGGCCAATCATGGATCGAACACAGAACCTTCAGACAGTCGGCCAGTCAGCCAATGAAACAGAATCCAATGACCCATGAATTCTAACTTTTGTCATGGTAGAATGGGTACTGAGAAAGAGTCCAAAACTAGGGCGAAAAAGCTGACCAGTACTTAATGGGTTTTTCTTACTAGATTTCCAACTTAAAATCGACCATCAAATCGCTGAAAACTAACACTCTGGAAATCATTTAACGCCCATTAATGAGCAACTGCAGGACGAAGTTGCCTGGGGTTCCCATGAGAAGTAGGATATACAAGGATAGATACTTGTCGATGATATTAAGGCTAAATGCACCGCGAACTGGTAGAAGTTAGAATTCATGGGCCATCACTAGATTCTGTTCCACTGTCTCAATCGTTAACGGCCTCACCTGAAGATCCTTCTTGGGATAAGAAGAGAATAATGCCAACGAAAAGTCCCAAAAGATGATAAAACATTGATATAAGAATAGAACTTGTGCAAACAGTTGTCCTGGCTGTTCAATAGTTCTAACCAATTATTATCATTACCATCAGTTCATGATCTAATTTTAATCGAATCCCACTCGAAAAACCAACCAGCAGAAACACAATAAAAACAAATAATCAATCATCTTACCCAGTCTCTTTATCATAATTACGTGTAGTAGTATGTGAACGCATCATTAAGACCCGAACAAGCCACACAGTTTCTCTAATCCCTATATAATGGGTTCAAACCAGCAGTCAAAAACTTCATGAACTCTTCAGTAGTACGAACTCAGGACGGCACTATCAATAGAACCTAAGACCTTTAGACTACGAGGTGAACCTCTTAGAAACTCAGCCACTGTATGAGATATCAATAGCTTATGCATTCCAACCAGTGCCAAGATGTGGTGCATGCTAATTTAGAGTCTCTAACCAGGAAGAAGCAGCCGTCCAGGAAGCCCTGGGTTTTTAATGGTTCTCTAACTGACATCATCCTGAAGTCATAACCAACATTCGTGGGGCCCACCAGGCAGGATGGAGGTGAGGATAGATAGTCGCTTATGGTATCGACGCCACACTTAGCGTGATCTGACAAGAAATAGAATTCATAGACCAAGGACTGATTGGTCGACAGGCTAACCTTGTAACCTGAAGTTCCTAAATTCACTGCCCAGTGGGTTCATCGTGTATACTGTTGATCAGGAGTTTGTTCCAAACTAGGCGACGACACGGCTATCCAATATTTTTCCCTAACTAATGTTATCATCAGCATAAGCTCATGAGATATAACTTGTAATCTAAGCGGGAACCAACCAAGTGACAATAAACAAAAAATAACGTAAATGACCACTAATCATCTTACCCAGTTTCTTTATTATAATTCCGTGTAGTATTCGAACGCACCATAGTTCGTAGATTACTATTATTATTATCCTCTGTCTCATCGTGTTGATGTACCTGCTGATTTTGTTTATCATCAGTTTTATTCCCCAGTGAATGGCGTCGTTTCACATCAGCTACCGGTGTGTCAGGTGACGATGAAGAATTGGTATGAGGTGAAGACGAACCCGGCTGACCAGGCGAAGATGTTCGTTGTTGTTGCTGGTGCTGGTGATGATGCTGATTTTGCTGCTGCTGTTGTTGTTGCTGCTGCTGCTGTAACAGACGTCTTTCACGAGCTTCGTTAGCCTCATTAATTAATGGTCTATAAAAGACATAAAAAGAATAAATCGTTAAAAGATGAAGGAATGTGGGAAAAATCCCCCCTTTTTTGATTGACTGACTCAGTTTCAGTATAGAACTATTATGCACAGAAGTGCAGTAGCTCTTCAACTCTCCACACATCCCATATACCACACAAAGGTAAACAAACGAGAGAAAAAATAGATTCAAGAGAACGATAATAAGCAGAAGTGTAAGGGAGAAACAATAGTAACATAGAAAAGCAATGGGGTTCAGTGGATATAGCAGATCACACAGAGCGTGACTGTGTATAAGCCATTAACATCGAATTTGAACCATATCACCAATTGTCTCCAATCTTTGGTTCTCACCGTCCCGGGGATTCCAACCACTCTACACCTCCCTACGTGGCAGACTTAAATTAACTGTCAAAGATTTCATGGACTGATTCCAAGTTCAGGTTCTACCATCACAGCATGTCAGCTAACATTTTCCGAAGAGGAAGGCGATGGCTAGGAATGCATAACGCGTGCTGTCCAGGTGACTTCAATCGACGTAGCTTCACAACATCATCCATCGACTTGCTTGCTTACCACTTAACACTCGACGCCTAACCACCTCAATAGTACTCACCGAATTACACGACTTAACACAAAACATAGAACAAAGACACATATGGTCAGAAACAGCTAGCTTTTTCATATCTTCCACTTCCATTGGTCATGTCTCATAGCCATAAAGGAGGACGAATCGAACTGCTGTTGAACAGTACACACATCCATTTGATCGATAGTTGGCCGGATATCACGCCAGAGACGGCATCAGTTGGCAAATTCCACACGAGCCTTATGTATCCGTGCCAATATTTCATCAGCAATCAGCCAGTTGAGGCTGATACAAATTTTCAAATAAGTGAAGTGGTAGTCAACACACGCAGCCACTTTATTCCTGCTATCTTTAAGCTAGGAGTCGGTGGACACCAGTTCTGTGGAATCATCTTACTTTTTTTGCCTAACCCCTCCCCTCCATCCTGACCGACAGAGAGTTTCAACATAGAACTACTATGTACTGAAGCGTCAGTTATAGTGATCAAACTCTACATATTGCACACAAAGGCAGGCAAAAGAGAGAAAGAAGCAATTTAAAAGAACTATATAATTAGTAGAAATGTTCGGGGGAGAGAATAAGTATATAGAAAATAATAAGAATTTGACAGAACCAGGAGATTACACAAATGGATTAGAATAGCTACGCGCCACTAACAAAGATTTTAAGCCATAATATTCTCAAGTAACCCTGCAACACAGGCAGTCCAATCTCTTTCCGCTACCGTACATGGCTGGCTCAAACTGACAATCGAACACTTCACTGATTGACTGATGCCAGATTTTTCCATTCCTTTGCATTTTGGGATGGAACTTTTGATTTCTAACCTTGAAGTCTAAAGTAAATTAACTGAGATTTAGGGGTAGAGAATCGAAACCGAACCACCCGTGTGGTTGGCGAGTGTATTCTACCGTTAAACCATTGAGGTAGACGTTCTACGTTTGACTACTCTTCACCCTTTCCTTCCTGATCCCTCCACGATGTGACCGATGCGTAAAAAACATGTTCCAGTCATCAAAATCAATGCACAGCTTCACAATCTCATAACACTTGACTTTCCCTTCATTAACTAAAGCTCAATCTTTCGCTTCAGTATTACTCACCGTAGTCTAATACTTAAACACTAGGGAGACAGAAAGTAAAGCCCTAAGGTCAGCTGGTGTCTTCAAGTCTTCAACGAAAAATAATGTATCCTTGTTGGTTGGACAAAAGATTCTTGGTTGATTCTTTGCACAGCCAGTGTTTCTTGTTGCTTGTCCATAGTTTCTGGCCCAATAAACCATCTGATAATCAGTAATGAGTCAGTGAAGGTAACTGTTGATGAAAGTCTGCAGTCGACTGTTGAAAATGCTTTACTGGCACAAGTGCCAAGTCTCTGGACCATATGCAGAAGCACGGGTTGATTTGACATTCGTGTTAAACATAACTCGGATCTGGATCTGCATGCTTCTTGAGTGTAATAGATTTTCACACTGATTGCAGATTAATAAAGGTATCTTTCGTCTTTCCGTTCCTAGCAGACTGCATTCCTCAACAAGCAGTAAACGTAGTGTCTATACTTCATACTACTAATAAGTAGATTAGATTTACCGTTCAAAATTGTTTCCTAATTTGAACAATATTGTAAAAATGCCTACTAGACATCTACAAGAAAAAAGATTGGACGCAAACACATAAATAGTTTTGATCACGAACTCACATCAGTTGGGAAACCACTGAAAAACAGCAGATAGTACTGGAGAGGTGTTTTGGCCCAATCTGGGACTCTTCACCTATACATAACCACCAGGGTTCAAGGAAAGGTCATTCAGCCACTGGGACCCAATCCAGTGGCTAACCGATGAATTCCTACTTCAGCCAGTTCGCGGTACATGCAGCACTATCACCGCTCACCAGTTTCATAGGCGAGTAAATTTTCTCTTAACTCACTTGGTTGACCACACTGGCGAAGACTTCTCACGAATCCCAAACTAGGATGAAACGGCTGTCCAGCACTCCAGTAATATTTTTCAAATCGCTCTCTAACTGATGTCAGCTCGCGATCAAAACATTTAGCCAATCAAATTCCTGCAAACCAACACCTTAGGAATATGTCTTGGTCCACTCTAATGCAAACAATATACACATAGCAATTTTTAATACAGCAATACAGAAATATGCCAATTTAGAAGCGGCAGTGATCTTTGTTTGTCAATATCGACATGTTAAACGACGGCAAGGGGGAGGACAGTGATGAATAGTCATCTAAGAAAATTAATGCAAACAATCACAAAAAGGTAGAAATATTTGTGAAAAATGTTAACATGTGGATTACATCATGCATAAATTTTGGTTAAATAAGAAGAGTAATTAAAGAATAAATGAGTGTTCAAATCGACCACTGAACAAGCAGTTTAAGATAAAGTAGTCAGAAGAATAAATTAGTTAAGACAATGTTAAGTTGTAAGGGATTTAGAGTGACGAGGCAATTAACAGTCTCTTTACACTCAAGTAATGATTGGCTACTATCACCCATGATTTTCCTGATTGTGGTGGAGTGGATTATGCGGAAGACTATGGATGGAGAGCGAGAAGATGGGAATACGTTGGACCGACAACAAAACTCTAGAAGATGTGGACTTCGCGGATGGTTTATGTCTAATTTCATATGAATTCAAAGAATTTCAGGTGAGAAACAATAGGTTGGTAGAACAAGAAGCAAAAGCAGGACTTCAATTAAACATAGAAAAGACAAAGGTGACGAAGATAATCAACAACGACAGTAAACACCAATCATTACCGACAGGAGAAATTTGAAAGTCACTTCTTTCATTTATAGAGGAAGCATCGTTTGAAATACAGGCGACAGCACGGATGGGGATTTCAAAACCAGCGAGGATTGGAAAAGTAAGACAGACCTTAATTACTCTGAAATAAGTTTGGAAATACGTTGCAATCAGCATAAACAGCAAAGTTCTAATTTTCAACACAAACGTCAAGTAAATGAGCTTACATGGTTCAGAGACTCGACACGCGTCTACCGAAAACATTTCGAACAGGTTGCAGACTTCCATCAACAGCTACGTTTGTTGACTCAATAGTGAAGATCAGATGGCCGGTTGGAAAGGATAAACAGCAAGGAACTATGGCAGTCCCAAGAATTAACCAAGAACCTATCGCCCAACAAATATTTCGAAGGGAAGGGAGGTGGAAAAGGCACACACTAAAGAGACAGTCGAGTGACATCGAGCGACAGATGGTTGCTCAAGGAAAACCCAAATGGGAAAAGGTGAGTTAGGTGTCCAAGGATGGCATTTATTATGTAATCCAATTGTTTAAGTTTTGCAAATACCTCTGCCCTTTCTTCGTGAATTATCAACCCAATTTGATATGACTGGGGTTATTTGTTAAAACCAGCAAACTTACATTGGTGTTAATTTCTTTAATCTTGTATTAAAATTCGCTATGTCATGAATGAAGATCCGATGGCCGACTGGTCGGTCAGAAAAGATAAATAGCCGATATGGAACGCTGAGGTGTTTTGATTTCTAAACTAATATTTCTTTAGACAACATAGTAGACGCATACACCAACAACATCAGGAGATAGGGGTTGATAGGTCTTTCAACTGATCTTTCAACCGATTTTAACTACAATCCCAGATTGTTAGCTTACATGGTAGCCTACCAAAAGTGGCTATGATTACCGAATCAATGGTGAGATATACTATCGACTGACTGATAATGGGTAGTTGGATACCAGTTACTTCCCAATATTTATCATTATTTTATTTTATTCAAGCTAGAGCTTCGAAGTCCCGGGAGTAGTGGTGTTTATCTTTACAGGGTGGGATTGCTAGCCTTACGCCTAACCTTCCTCCTTTACCCGTTTTGTTACCGGCTTAGAGAGGTTTAGGAGTGCGTCGGCCAAGGATCGAATCCCGGACCACAAGCGTAGTCGGCAAGCATTCCACCACTGTACTACTGACTACCCCGTAGTGTTTGGTAACTGAGGATTCGATTCGATGCATTAACCACTTCCCCATACCAGTTAACCAACTATAATTCAGGTTAATCGGACTGATTCGGTTCTCTCTCACACACACACACACTCTGAGCTGATTCAAACAAAGGTTACACACCGTTGGTGAACCAGTAAGGATAAGCAAGCAAAAAGGAAATCTGAAAGGCACCGAACTTAGCTAACAATCCATATCTCAACAAATATGAAGATGAATTGGACATTTGCACTGGAAAATGACAGCCAGAACCTCGAGTGGAAGCCAAATAGAAAGTGATATGTTGGACATGGTTCCAAAACTGACATGAAAGTGATCATGAGAAGAGAAAATACAGACCAGATAAAAGAATAATAGCAAAGAACCTAGTGGTGAAAAGGAGATGTGCCATTGATATTTGCGTCATATGTTCCAATAATCCAGTTGACCCTGATCTAATAGTTTCACCTATGTAATTGACCTCACAATTAGCATTACATAGTATTATGAAATCAAACAAACTATTTAAAATTCAAAGCCTCTGTAGTACTGCAGTATAAAGAAAGAATGTCAGAGGCCTCACATAGGATTCTTAGTGAGACTGGAATTAGTTGGGATAAGATATAAACCAACTAGCTCTGTCAGAGGAAAACTTTGGCGGCTAAAAGTCCGAATAGATCCAATTAAGCGAAATAATAATACAATTTACCAAATACCATGCAATGCTAACTGTGAGGTCAATTACATAGGTCAAACTATTAGATCAGGGTCAACTGGATTATTGGAACATAAAAATTTAGCTAGACCTAGAATAATTGACCCTGTTAAGTTAAATAACCTAGAAAAAAGCTCAGTCATTGTACTGCATTCACTTGCATGCAGTCGACTCAACACCGCACGCATGCAATCGGAATGACGCAACGCCTATACTGGAGATATGGGAAGTGGCAACAAACAACAAGGGGAAGAATGAGAGAGACAGAGAGGAAAAATATATAGGACATTGTGAAACCGTATGATTACAATTGATATGATTATGAGCAATAATTTATGCTCGAAATGTCATCAGTTGAGATTACTGTACAACACTGTGTGATATTTAAAATAAACTTATCTAATATGGAATCCCATGATCTATTAACAATAATAATAATGATAATAATAATCGCGTAACAATAATAATTACAATCAACTTACAATAATATAGAACATGGTTTTGCATTTCGTATAAATTCTGTTTGTAACAAAGCAGCTGCTGTTGGCCGCGACTCAGGTGATTTCGCCAGGCAGGCTGTCACAAATGAACGAAATTCTAACGACCAATTATTTGGTTTACGCAAAGCTGGAGCTGGTTGACTTGGTATCATAAACAAGGCACGCATGGGATGTATGTCAGCCAGTGGTGGCTTGCCATCAGCCATTTCTATAGCAGTGATACCTAACGACCAAATATCTGCTGAGCAGTTGTAACCAATTTCTTGTATAACCTTATAAAACACAAAAATATTTTTCTAGAAAAAAGTCGAAATCCACATCATTTATTACTTCTACTATTATTGATTGTTTGTGGTGGACTGGACCATGTAACAGACTGTGAGAGTGAGAGAAAGAAGACACGTATAGGCTGGACTAACAAGAAGACTTAGGAAGATTTGGACTCCTGGATGATTGATATTAAGTGTCATACAAACTCGAAGAAGATCTACAGGCAGAAATCAACAACAAGTTGGCAGAAGAGGCAGCGATGAGAGGAAGGTTCAAGTGTTTGTAGAGACAGATGTGGTGAAGATATATTACGACCAACAACAACAAGCACCAGTCACCATCACTAGTGGGAGGTCACCTCTTTCATTTCCTTACCATGGCAGCATCGTTTCAACTACAGTCGATGACACAGATGAGGATATCAAAGCCAGGTAGGATGGCGTCGGATAAGCGAGACAGGCCTACATTAATCTGAAATCAGTGTGGAAGTCTACTGTATTTAGCATAAACAAGAACATTTGGATTTTCAACATTAATGTCAGATCAGCACTTCTATATATGGTTCAGAAGCCTGGTGAATGCTTCACGAAAATCATTCCTAACAGGCTGCTCCTGACTTTTAATCAACAGTTACCTCTGCTCAATAATGAAGATCAGATAGCCAGTCAGGAACGATTAGCAAAAAGGAACTCTAGCGATGCGATGAACCGACCAAGAATCTATCACCTTCACAACAAATATGCCGAAGAAAATGGAGATGAATTAGACACACACGGTAAGGACCGTTGAGTGACACCACTCGCCAAGTTATCGCTTGAGTGAAATCCATGTGGGAAATGACGAGTTGAGTTTGTGTCCAAGAGTGACATCCAGGAGATTGTGTGAGAAGGAAATCAAAGCTTATGACCAATTCCTGAAAACAGTTAAAAAGGACTTCGGAGAATAGAAATAAATAGAATATATGCTGACTACTTTAAAGGTTAGTTTCGGTGACTCGTAGAGTCGATTTGATAGAATCTCATTCTAACAACTTTCATTCGACTAACATTTTGAAGATTTTTAAACTAATATTTTTCCGTCTAAAATCCGGCATATATGGAGGTGTCACTCGTTAACCTCCCAAACGATAGCTGCCACCTTGACGTGGTGCTGGTGAACGAGCTTGCATATCGTAGTAACCTCTAACGAGCTACACTAACTAGAATAAGGGTTCCTGCAGGTCCAACCATGCAAGAAAAGTCGTTTGCATAGCCGTTAAACTAAAAGCAGTTACCATCATTCACATAGTGTAAGTGGTTTACACTATGTTGATGGCTTTGTAGGCGAATTTGAACTGTTGGCAAATAGGGGGATGTAACAGAAGTAAGAAGTTTTCAACAGTTACGCTACCTTACCCCTAGGGAGATGAAATGCTTATAAGTGATCGATGTCAATAACTGTACATCCCGACTTCGCTTATGACAGCCCGCAGCCATCGGTAATAATCTCATAAGAACACAACTCCGGACACCACTTAAAACAAGCTGTATGTGTGTGTATGGCTGGTCTCAAGCAGCTGTATCCCTTGGGCTTTGTGGTCATGCAACACTAAATCTCTTTCTGTTACAGGTACCCTCCAAGAAGAAGTCAACTTCTATGGTGTGTGAGCGACCAAAAAGTAATAACAGTCCATATACAGGTCCACAAATCAATAAAGTCTTTATGATCACTTCCCAACTCGGTAGTGTAAGCCAACCAGTTTTCAGCCAATGGGTGGTCCCAAGTTCAAGCCCGCCCCACCTACTACTTCAACCTGGATAACTACCTGGATAGCCCTTACATGGCAATTACATGTTTCACAGACTGATGCATGAGTAATTTGTTCCGGGGAACTGAGTTCTAACCCAGTCTAAACTATGTAGCAGGGAGACAGGTAGACAGATAGACGGATACACACATTCAACACCCTATACGATTTGGCTATAAACAAACATCAATAAACGGGTAAGACTATACTGATGTCAGATATTTGGAGGTGATCGACATGTTTCCCATTTGAAAGCCTGAAGGAATCGGAGATACGAACCCGGGTCATTCAGTGCTACAGTTAGATACATGTTACTACTGAGCTATTAAGACTCATGATTGACCTCCTGAAGAACTCTAATGGATATATTGACTAGTGCATTTAGTCCTTGGTGTATGAATCTCAGAGGGGACATTAGTCCCTTCAAGGTTGCATGCAGAAAAAACCTTGCTGTGATACGAGTACTAACAACTACAAAATCTAGATCAAGCAGGCTTTCTTGTCGATTGATTGCTTCCAACTATCATCTAACATCAATATTCAGAGTGGGAACGCGATGGCCAGTCACCAAGCTTTATGGTGAACATATTGTAAAACTTGGCTGACAATTAATTCAGTCTGTACCTACCAACACAGCAAGGGGGTTAGACGTATGATATTAGCTACCCACTGGCGACCAATCAGCAATGGAAAGCCGGATTAACTGACTAAGTTTTCGACGTACAACTTTGCAAAGAAGTGCACCAACACCATTTTAAGTTGCCACAACTTACCAGGGAACACACAGAGGTAGACCAAAAAAGGCATTGATTTTAATCATGTCGAGGATCCCAAACAGGTAGTTCACATCTTCCTATGCATACTGGTGCCAGGCTTTGGTTTGACCACTCTTTTCCAGCCGAATCCTTTGTTGGCTAACAACATTGCAAATCGAGGCCGGCCATGGCTCGATATGTATAAAATACCTCTTAGTCATCTCCATCGACGTAGTTGTTTCACAAACTCATCGACTGACTTAATATTGCTCACTTAACACACGGTAGACAGAAAGTAAACATCTGTGGTCAAAGACAACTAACCAGCCTTTTCATATCTTTCACTTTCAGTGGCCATTTTCCCCTAACAGCCATAAAGTAGGACAGAGAGAACTACCGCTGTGCAGTACACTCGTCCTTTGACCGATAGCCGGATATCACTCAAATCTACACCAGAGATGAGGTAAGTTGGCGAACCTCACACGAACTTTTTGTATCCCAATAGAGATTTTGGTCAGCAATCAGTCAAATCCATTAAGACTTATCTGTTTCCCAAAATAAGTGAAGTAATGGTCAACACACTCTACTACTTCACTCCTTATCACTACTTCGTCATGCGGTACACCACATGTTCACAGTCAAAACAAAAGTGAATCATAATTATGTTCAGATTTGTGATATTCTGCAGTTAACTCAGATAGAGTTTGGGCTTGCGTTTGCTCACTAATTCAACTTTCAAGTGAGTTGCACCTGAACATTGGAAAAACACCAACTCACCTCGGGCGCCATCCAATATGGTGTCCCAATAACTGTATTCCGTTTGGCTAGTGTATCAGACAACTGGCCAGCAACACCAAAATCAGCTAACTTTGCAGCACCTGAATTCAGTAGCAGAATATTCCCCGCCTTGATATCCCGATGAATTTTTCTCATCTGAAAGTAAAATAATAAAAATCAGTCTGAAAATAAATAAATTGATATGAAGGACCAAAAGCTGACTGTGAATACATTATTATTATGCCCTTGGGTTCCGAGGATAACATAAAGCTTCCACGGCACATCTTCATCGCACCCTATTCTCTTCAGTAATTATTAGCTGGCTTCATGATTACCCCTAAGGTCTCATCTCCTCCTCAGCACACGATCTCCTCCATATCAATCTCGGACACACAGCCAACTCGCCCTCTCCCACTCGGGTTTCGCTTGAGGGTTTTCTTGGCGCACGGTGTCAATCAACAGTCTCCTCTGCGTGTATACGATCCACCCATCTCTATTTTCTTCAGAATATTTATTGAAGTAGATGTTCATTCCCAGAGTTCCTTGTTGCTGATGCTTTCCAACCGGATACCTGAACTTCAGTATAGAGTCAATGAAGGCAACTGTTGATAAAAGTTTTCAGCAACCTGTTGGAAATGCTTTCCTTGATACCAACGCCAAGTTTTTGACCCATATAGAAACAATGACTGGTTGACTTAACGTTGGTGTTGGAAATACGAATTTTGTGTTTTATGTTGTGGCGGAGTGCAGCAGATTTCCATACAGATTTCAGAGTCTACTTCGCCTGTCCGATTCTGGTCCGTTTTGATATCTTCATCGGTGCTTTCCACCTGTCTGTAGTTGAAACGATGATGCCTAGCCACGTAAGTGAAGGAAGTGAGTGATCTATTTCAAATTTCTTCCGCTGACGGTGATTGGTGATCGTTGTTGTTGGTTTTTTAACTATATCATCTGTCCCCTCTATGTTCACTTGAAGTCCCGTCTTCGACGTCAGTCTCTTCTGCCAACTTGTTGGTTTTTGCCTGTAAGTCTTCGAATTTATATCATATTGAACACACATTATCCGCAAAGTCCAGATGTGATAGAGTCTTCTTATTGGTTCAACGTATTTCGGTCCTGTCGCTCCCCATATTGTGCCAAATCATCCAGTCCCCCACAATTAGGAGTATCAGTTTTGGGCGACGTTCTGCATCCAAAGCATTTTTCAGTCTTTCCAGGATAACGCCACTAAATATTTTGCTTAGCGTCCGAACAAAAGAATGATTCCACGCCAGTTCCTGCAGCAAAGGCTTAAGTCGCCCTGACTATGAATACATCAACAGAAGGTAAACTATGCAGTAGTGGTTCTACAAAAAAGCCAATGCACTCTAAGAGATATTAATACTTTAAGTACTCTCATTCGTCTTCTGTAAAGGCAGACCCAGTGAAGTGTTTGACTCTAACAGAGAGAAAACTCCATGTACAACATAAAAAACCCGGAATTATGAAAGGAAACAGATAGAAGAATCGTTGCTGCTAAATAACTATCCATTAAGAATATTACAAAAGCTCACAAGAAAAGGGAAAATAGCAGTGAAACTATTAACTCTAACATACTTTGGGTACACCTGAAACCCTACATAGTATTCTTAGTTGAGCAGGAATTCGGGGTGACATTCAAGCCTACACACTCACTGAGAAACAAACTGTTTAGGGTGGAGGACCCTATGGGCCTAGTTGGACAAACTAATGTAATCTACAAAATACCTAGCAATGAATGTGAGTTAGGCCAACTGCATAAGTCATTCAGATCAGTAGATCAGGGTTAGTCAGTTAATCTGAACGTAAGGATTTAGCTAGGAGTAGAATCCCTTACCCCACGAAGACGATGAGTTTATAAAAAGAACCTCAACAATCGTAATGCATGCACCAACACACAGAATCACCCAATACAGTGTGGGACAGAGCTACAGTTCCGAGAGGCGACGCAGACAGATGGAGGGAGAGGTTGACAACTGAATCATTGTTCATCGAAGCTACACACACCAAACACTTGCAATAGGAGAATTACGCAACATCTACAAACCAGTGGTATTGAAAGTATGACTACTAATAAAATCAAAGGATAAGAAATAATAGTGGAACTATATTATAAACAAAGTTTGAAATTTATGTGTGTGAGTACCTTGAAAAGACTACGAGTAGCGATAAATTCTGCTTGAGACGTCATCAGTAAATGCATAACATTGTACCAGTCACTATGTGTGCTTTCATCAAATAAAGTAATTCTATGATGGAATTATAGTCTACTACCACACAATGCTCAAGTTATATTCCTATAATTAGGAGTATATATTTGCACAAAAATGGCTGTAAATGCATCTTGTTTCTAAGCTATGTTATGAAGTAGATAACTTTGAAGGTACTTCTTCTATCCACTTGATGCCCGCTATCAATCAAGTGAGACAAAATAGAACTTCTCATAGATTATACCCGACCTTTTCCGAACCATGAAGGAAGATGATCACTAATACGACTGTCGAACTGTTTAGCTGTCCGCCCTATACAGCTTTCTCTGAAGGAGCAGCTAAATTTGTAAATACGTATAGAAGTGACACAGCTAGGTTGTCTTGTCTTTCGCTTAAGCAATCGTGATTGGTCGGCTGGAAAATGACAAACAAACCGTGACTGCAGTATAAGTCCGTTTTAGGCTCTAGATAATCTTACATGTAGAACCCAACTTCACTAGCGACGTCTCTGTTGACATGGAGCTTCCAAAACAACTACTTCTTAACTTTAAAACAATTAGTTCCCTTTATGAATTTAGATAAAGCAATAAAAAGACGTAATTTGTCTGAATCGTGTGTGTGATGTATTTGCGCAACACATTTCGAACAATCTGATCACACACGGACTTGTCATATATATGTGAAATTAATAAAGAGTTAAGAGGTGAGAAAATAGGCACGTTAGGTCAAGTTAAAAGGATATATTGAAGGTCAAAATAACAATGAAGACCACTAAACCAAATAGCAGAGGTAATAGTACATCTGCTATGGTATCAAAACAAAGTTTACCAAGGAAGGTTTAGTATGATGACGAATTGTTTTTGAACGCATAAAGGTGGTTTAAACTTTCTAGTTGCTAGGGCTTCCACAAACTTTAGGATACGCCACAAACACGTTCTATAGATAGTTTTAAAAGATGTATTAACGTCAATTTTATGTCCTGTCTGTATAATATGTTTCGCAATAGAGGAGCTAGGTCTCCTGTTCTCACCATTAATGGGTTCTGAAGATTTTATTTTTTTTTCTGGAGCCATTTAGGAATATGCTCTGAAGCCCTTACTTGTAGAGATCGATGAGTCCTCCCTATGTATGTGTGTCCACACACACATTCAAATTGGTATATACAGTGGTAAATACTACTTGAGTGGAATCTGAATTGGAAACGACGAAATGGACGTCGGTTCGAGAGTGACATGCTGAAGATCGTGTGAGGAGAGGAGAGTGTAAGTAGGATGATGAAGCCAGCTACAGAGGACTAGAAACAACAGGATGAAATGGAGGTGTGCTGTTGAAGCCCTATGTTCCACTCGGAACCTAAGGGAATAATAGTGGTAAAATAATTAATAAACAGAAATAATTCAAACAAGCAAAACTTACCTGATGTAAATAGTCTAAACCGCATAGACTATAATGCAGGACTGTAGCGATTTGATCTTCACCCGGGATCGGTCTACCTCTCAATCGCATAATATCAGCAATTGATCCAGCACCACAATATTCCATACATATCCATAAATCTTGACTATCAAACAAGCTACCATAACATTTGACAATGAATGGACTATCACATTGCTGCATGATGGATATCTCTTTCACAATATCAGCTAGATCGCTATCAACTGGAACCTGTTGGTTAGGCGGTCGAGGTGTTTGGGAAGGCGAAGTAGAAAAAAGAAAGTAGAAATATATATCAATTACTATTCAAGTACACTTACTATTATTACCATTTACGAGGCTAATGCGAAGTTGTCATCCGAAATAATGACAACCAGTGGTGGCAGTCAAGAATATCCAATGTTGCAGTTTTCGTTTAGTTTCATCACAGATGTGTTAAACCGTGGAATTGAGTTTAACCAACTTTAGTGACTTACGGATTAACTTGTCACCACTATAGAACAGCCATGTGAACTTAGAGTAAGCAGATGATATTGTCCTCATCTAGGTGACAAAGACGATGACAAAACGTAGAAAATCTTTTGGACACCTTGAGCAGGAATCGTTGAATATCTGGTATGCGATTCGCTGCTGTCAAATCTGAGATGATGTTGCGAGACTGATCTACACCGACTCCTAATGTTAAGTAAGGGAGGGAAGTGGTCTGACCGTACTGAATACTTCAGTTATTTGGGAAGTTGCATCAGTCCTAATCGACCGACTGATTGCTGGTGAAGCCCAAGCACGGATACAAAAGACTCGTGTGGCATTAGCAAAATTACGTCATACCTCTCTGATGTAGAAATAATATCCGGCTATCGATTGAAAGACAAGTGTAGTGCAGTTTACTCTGTTCTTCTTTATGGATGTGAGTGAGACATGTCAACTGAAAGTGGAAGTTATGAAAAGGCTAGTTAGCCATCTTAGATCACAGATGTGTTAAATGTTATAATATGGTAACTAATAATATTGAGATTAAGCGTGCATTATTAGGTAAGGAGGGTAAGTCAATCGATGAGGTTGTGAGGCTACATCAACTGAAATCGATAGGACACGCGGTGAGCATGTCGAGTCACCGCCTTCCTCGACGCGCAATATTAGCTAACATTTGTTTAGATTGGAAAAAAGTTAGGGGTGGCCAAAACAAAACCAGTCATCAATTTCGGAATTCACTGACAGTTGGTATGAACCAGCCACGTAAGGAAGTGTAAACTGCCTGATTGGGGTCCTCGGAGTACTAAGAAGCAATAGCTTGAGACTGTTGATGAGATACAGTCCAAAATCACTATGAATGACGCTGATGTATTCACTCTTATCGATCTCTCGTACTCATTATTCTCTATGTGCTTCCATTTAATTATTCTTTCGCGTGTACTTTTCTGTTCATTACAGTTCTTTTGAATCCCATTTTTCTACCTTGTGTGCCATATAAGGAGCGTGGCAACTTGAAGTGATGCCGCACTTCTGAGCAGTAAGGCAGTCAGCTGATCACGAATAGAGAAAAGGGAAATGTTTTAGAAAAGTTATTCATATTACTGAGTAAGAATAAAGTTGATTATTTACACTTTTGGCTATAAATTATGATGCTATTTACATTTGAATAAACTCAAGACATCTTCTCCAAAGGAATCCTATATCAGCTAATATTTCCCAACGATGCAGGTGGTCTGGGCATATGTAAAACTCTTCATAGACTTCTTGATCAACACAGCTTCACAACTGAATACATTGACTTTCCCTTTCTAACTAACAAACACTTTCACCTACTCTCATTATAATTGATTACTTTGTTCTCACAGGCGTAAATTAGATTGTCAAGGGTTACTGAGTCTCAGCATAGAAGTTTTCACAGCAGTGCACCAATATTTCAAGTTGACATTCCATGTAGAACACAAAAAGTGCAGAAAACATAGAAAAAGCAATTCAAAATGTCTGCTACGAGGAGAGATGTATGGGGAGACAGAACAACTAAATGGAGAATCTCATGGATCTGGGATTTCACACAAAAACTTTATTCATTTGCACCACTGGGAACTACTTTGCACCATTTGGAACCAGCATTCTCATCAGTCGTTCTTAACATCCCGAAGACCCTAACAAGCCAGGTAGTCCACATCTCCCTACCTGTGGTCAACTCCTTTAAACCATTTTAGAGCTTATTATTATTAATTCCTTCAAGATCCCAGTGGTACATAGGGCTCCAAGCTAGAGGCTTGAAGTTTCTGTAGCAGTGTTTATGTTACTGGATGGAAAATCGATATAGGCAGATTTTGATTGGCTGTTGGATAGCTGGCTTCCTATTGGTCTAAAATATAAGTTGAAGCGGCTATCTTTTTATTTTGACACGGAAATTTACAGTCACTATAATTTAAGGCTTACCTTACCATAATATAATGGCGTGTTAATTTTTTTCGTGTGAGTGTAGTGTGATAGTCACATGCTATTTGGATGCATTGGTGCTGTTTAAAGTACATTGAGATGTATGAGAATGTCTAGTAAGTGAATATAAATTAGCAATAATTTTGATACATTTATTTTAAGTCCAAAATAGGATATATGCATTTTTGCTTACTAGGCGAATATAATTCAACTACAATTTCTAAACATTTAATGTATCTTTAATTAGGACATATAGATATATGCATGTATTAACTGATCCACTTTTTTAAATTGTCAGTTTAGTGACCTGTGGGATTTGTGCACAGAAGCTTAGCATAAATCAATTAAATTTACTAGGTCACAACAGTGGTTTATGAGCACTTAAATATATACTATTATTGATTGACCTGAAATTAGAATGTTGTGTTCGTTAGTCATTGTTAAAACCATTACAGTCCCGGCCGATAACTGCTACCTTGCCGTGGTGGTCGGGCTTGAATGCCGCAGTGACCCAACAAGCTAAACTGGCTGGGACTCATGTCCCTGCAGGTCCTACCATGCCAGGAAGGTTGTTTGGATAGCGGTTAGACTAAAAGCAGTTACCATGGGGTACATGGGCTCCAGAATCCAATCGGATCAAATGGCGTACGAACCCATATGGGTCACCCGCAACCATGGGAACGCAGCACCTGACGCTGCTCCGCTGCCTTGCGGATTAGACTCCAATTCAAAGGCTCGGGGGGTGGTCCCTTAAGAAAACCACCTGCTTCGGTCTGGGCACCCGGGCAGTATCTCAGCCCTCACACAATAAATGAAAGAAAGCAACAAAATATCAGTGGAACTTATCGCGCGCTCGTAACAATGCGTTCAAGCAATAATGATGCCTCAAGTAACACATCTCTTTCCAACCTTACTTTTATTTTTATACTTAGTTTCCTGTATTTTACCTTTGCTCACCTTGACTTCTTAACCTTTGACAGCCTTTTGCCTTTGTCTGGATTCCTAGCCTATCTGTGTCGTTTCGAGATGTTAGTGAGTAACCCTCAAAATGGTTGTCCCCAATGTGACATCTAACACAGATATCCTGAAACCGCGTGCCGCGTTCAAGCTGGCCACCTACAATGTTCGGACGCTGATGCAAATCGGACAACAGGCAGGGTTGGTAAGAACTTTGGAAAGCCTCGCTATCGATGTCTGCTGCATTTCGGAGACTCGCATTCAAGATCCCAGTGAAGTGCTTCGATTATCCTCTCCATCTGGAAGTTCTAGTAGTATGTACCACCTGAGCTTGTCCGGGGACCCTGTGGCGTCGGCATCCGGCGTAGCTGGTGTCGGCGTCGCACTGAGCGCTAGAGCCGAAGCTGCACTGCTCGACTGGATTCCCATTAACAGTCGTTTATGTGCTGTGAGGCTGGAAGGTTATACGAAAGTAAGGAGTAGTAGGCCAGATAGGCGGTGTCTATTTGTTGTCTCTGCCTATGCACCAACGGATTGCAGCCCGGATGCAATGAAAGACGAGTTCTACCACCAACTTAGCGATCTCTTGAGACAGGCGGGTCGGAGGGATATCGTAGTGCTGACTGGGGACTTGAATGCACAGGTCGGGCGTCTGAGCTCAGAGGAGAATCGTCTAGGTGGTCAATGGGGACTACATGGTCGCAGGTCAGATAATGGGGACCGTCTTCTGCAGCTTTGCGCGGATCACAACCTATTTCTGGCCAGCACCAACTTCCGGCACAACCATCGCCGTAGCGCTACCTGGCGTTCTCCCTCTGCGAACCAAGCTTGGACTCAGATCGATCACATTGCTGTCAGTTTCCGGTGGCGAGGATGCACACAAGACTGTCGCTCCTTCTGGAGCACATGCCTGGACTCCGATCATGCGTTAGTGTGTGCCAAGTTCGTCTTGCGATTTGGTGGGGTTCATAAAAGGCGTCGTCTAAACGTTGATGTGAGCAAACTAGTAGCACCTGCTACTTGTTTGAAATATCAGAATGAGTTACAATCAATGCTTGCCAGCAACCCCCCAAGTAGTATAGATGAACATTGGCTCCATCTGCAAGGTGCCATGCAAAGAGCTAGTGTAGCCGCTTGCGGCTTGAAAGAATGCTCCACCAAAAACCACTGGGTTTCTGCGAGTTCCTTGCAACTCCTGGATGAACGCTGGTCCATTCCGGCTGGCAGCGAATACAGCAATAAGCGAAAGGCGCTGACGCGCAAGATAAGAAAGTGTTTACGTAAGGACCGCGAAGCCTGGTGGTCAGAACGTGCGGGTGAGATGGAGTCAGCTGCTGCATCTGGCAACAGTCGGAAGCTGTTCCAACTCATCCGAGCCGCCGGCAGCAAGAAACAAGGTGTCAGCGAGACGGTCTGTGAGGCAGATGGCACGCCAATTACCAGTTTGAAAAGACGCCTGGAACGCTGGGCAGAGCACTTCGGGAAACAGTTTAGCTGGCCACCAGCTTCAATGTCTGCTGTCATTAGCCCCAGTGCTCCTTGGTCGGTTAATACCGACCTACCCACCGAAGCGGAGGTCCGTAAGGAACTCCAAGTGTTAAAACGCCATAAGGCGCCCGGCCCAGACAATTTACCCCCGGCTCTTTTTAAAGATGGTGGCGAGACTCTCACAATGGCTCTAACTGGGTTGTTCAGGAAGGTATGGGAAACTGAGAGTGTACCATCAATGTGGAACGAAGGCATTATCGTCCCCATCTTTAAAAAGGGTCGACATAATTCGTGTGACAATCATAGAGGTATCAGTTTGCTACCAGTCGCGTCTAAATTATTGGCTTCTGTCTTGCTTCGCAGGCTGTGCAAAATACGTGAAGGATTGATTCGCGAAGAGCAGGCTGGGTTTCGTTCAGGTCGTGGATGCATTGATCATGTGTTCACCCTTC
Organism: Trichobilharzia szidati; assembly: GCA_944472155.2. Classification (NCBI taxonomy): domain Eukaryota; kingdom Metazoa; phylum Platyhelminthes; class Trematoda; order Strigeidida; family Schistosomatidae; genus Trichobilharzia; species Trichobilharzia szidati. Next base: position 154,888,207 of record OX235279.1, on the reverse strand, counting down.
GTCAGTTGTTGGAACACCGCCACACGTATTGCAGGCCAACGATCGTTGTGTTTCTTGATATTAGGGCTGCCTTCGATTCGTTGGACAGAACTGTGCTCTGGAACTGTCTGTTAGAGAGAGGTGTACCTGAGAAATTCGTTAACATCTTGAAAGCCCTATACAGAAACACCTCAGGTAGAGTGAGGGCATACAACCAACTATCATCACTGTTCCCAACCAACAGTGGGGTTAGACAGGGTTGCCCAATCTCTCCATTTCTCTTTAACTTTGCCATCGACGACATTCTGGAGTCAGCTCTGAAGGATGTGCGTGAAGGTGGTGTAGATCTGCTACCTGCAGATAGACTTTTCGACCTCGAGTATGCAGACGATATCGTCTTACTGTGCGATAGCATGCAGGCTGCCCAAATCGCACTTAATCAGTTGGCGATCAGTGTCTATAAGTATGGTATGTGCTTTGCACCGTCTAAGTGCAAAGTACTGTTACAAGATTGGCAGGAGCCTGTACCTGCACTCACTCTTGCTTGCAGGTGAACCGCTTGAAGTTGTTGATAAGTTTGTGTACCTGGGTAGTTGTGTGAGTGCTGGCGGAGGGGTGACAGATGAGATTTCCAACCGTATAATGAAGGCTAGGGTAGCATACATCAACTTGTGCCACCTCTGGCGCCGTCGCGATGTTAGCCTGACTGTCAAAAGGTCGGGTATACAATGCTTCGGTGAGGGCTGTCTTGCTCTACGCCTGTGAAACCTGGCCTCTCCGAGCTGAGGATGTGCGGCGACTCTGCGTGTTCGATCATCGCTGTCTCCGCAGGATTGCTTGCGTTCGATGGCATCATCGCGTGAGTAATTCTGAGGTTCGGCGGCGTGTGTTTGAACACAGTGGAGATCACCATTCATTGAGTGTCGTCATCTGGAAACACCAGCTCCGGTGGCTTGAACATGTGCTGCGAATGTCATCCCAGAGGCTTCCGTACAGGTCTCTGTTCGCTAGCCCTGGGACGGGATGGAAAAGGCGGAGAGGTGGTCAGTCCATGACGTGGCGTCGTGGGGTGAAGGATATTTGTGCTAGATTAGCATCGGTTGGTGCGTCACGACTCCCTGGTTGGGGTCCGCGAGATAGCTCGAATCGATGGCTCGAAACGTTATCGGATATGGCCAAGAATCGTAATCAATGGCGAACGTGTTGCAATTTCCTTCTTTCTTCCCTTCCTGATGATAGTTAACGAATACTGTTTGAACTTGTTAAACATGACTGTTTTCCTTCCAGATGAAGTTCTTTATCCGTTTTCTACTTATATTTTTACTTTTAATCTATGTTGTTTTATTATTATTGTGTGGCGCATCTTTCTTGGTGCCATATTGTACCAAGTTTTTCTGCGTTTAAATAAATAAAATAAATAAATAACATGACGTTACAAAATACTCCTGCAGCCTCTACTACACGAAATGTGTCATCTATATTGTCTAATGTAATGGCTATATTCCAAAGAATAATGCTTAGTTGTGTATTTTATAAGTGAGTGCAACTTAAGCAAGCTTGTGATACATTTATGAAGGTAACAACTAAATTGTTCATTATTTCTTTGAAAGGAATCCAACACATCCTAACGGCTTGATTCAGGTAAAAAAGACCCATCTGGCCCTATGGAATATAAGTTTGTGAGGTATGAATGCACTTTTGGAGGTATAGTTTAGTAAGCTTGGGACGCTTAAAATACCAACCTTGCAACAATTCTCAGCAAAGTCTAACCAACGCGTCAATAATGCCTTTTTACGGTAAATGAATATTTTATCTACTTGAAGTGAACCCAGTATGTACTGAAATAACCCTGGTCGTTCTAAAAAGCTACTATATTTGGGTATCGCCTACTCAGGAACATTCTGCCTCCCCCCTGTACGATAATTATAGGAAATTTTCCCTGGCAGTATACTTACTTTCGAGTACCAAATACAGCCGACTATTTTTGGATGCTGTTCGGACAGATTTGAGTAATTTCTTACTGCAATATGAGAACTGTTTCGGAGATGAACATATTGTTTACAATATTCATTTTCTGAAACGTACAGTGGATGACGTCGAGCTGCATGGGCTATTAGAGGGATTCAGTGCACTTCCCTTTGAATCCTATCTGCGCATGATCAGACAGTCCGTGCACTGTGGATATGCTGTGGCTAAGCAGGCAGCTCAGCGTTATGTTGAGCACGTGCACCTAATGAAAAGTACAGGTGTCAAGCATGTAGCTAAAGAAGCTAGTACTAAGGGCGTTATGTTTAGCAAAGGAAAGTTAACTTATCTGAACGCCATAATTACTTCTTATTCTCCAAACAATGTAATCTTGGCCTCAGGTAAACCGGGGAATATAGTTGAAATGGAAAGTGAACATAGGATACGCTTTCGACCCTAATGTGATTTTAGTGATGATTTTACTACACCATTTAAATCAAGGAATTTAGGGATATTCAGATGTTGGAAATTCAGTCACAAGATGTAAGGTTCATTAATGAAGTACTTATTTCTGTAGTGACCAACTGATGACATCGAGAGTTTGGTGACACAATAGATTAGGCCACGAAATCGTACTTTCATAATTTGAAAGATCGTGTCCATAGGCGTAAACTGAAGAAAGGAATTCAGATAATATTGTTAAACACCCGCTTCGTTTTGTAAGTCAACGTTAAGTCAACATGTAGTAATCACAACATTGTTTTTATTTCTAGGCAAATGGAAAAGATAGCAGGGGATATAACAGTGGCAGTTATGTAAGAAAACTTTTCGAAATGTAAATGCTGAGAATGTGACGAGCACAATGTTTCATCAACTAATATTTTATTTTGCTTATTTACAGGATGCTACCAGTGAACCTAACTTGACGGATTTGCAGTGACATTGTACTACAGTTTCCAAATTTAAGTTCAAAAAATTGCCACTATGTGCTAAATTAAGTCTTTTTGTTCTGAAGTAAAGCTAGTCCGTGCTTAAAATGAGCTGAAAGGGCTTAAATAAAGCTGATAAGCAAAACCAGTAGGTTCTGACCTACTCCTGAAAATGTCTAGAAAAAGAACATGGTGTTGAATTAGTGTCAGTCATGCTGAAAACCAGAACTGAGTTCTAGACTGTGCCATTCAAGAATCTATTTAAGAACAGATTCAGAATTTACTTAATATAGAACGTTGGAATTATTTCAGAATTAGTGAGATTTAATTCAGCATTATGGTAAGCTTGGGAGGAGCAGAACCTGGACTAGAAGGGCTGCAATAAGGCTGATAAGCTACTTCTGAAAATGCGTAGAAGAAGAGCAAGGTGCTGAATTGGTGCCAGTCATGTTGATAAACCAGCGCACAGTTCCAGTTTAAGCAAATAATCCGTAACTGTTCTGCCACTGTTTGATCCAACAATGGCAGAACAGTTAAGGAGTTTACTTACTGAGGAATGTTACTATATTAGCATAGTATACGTGAATTGGCTCAATGATTGCAGATTTACCATAATCCTTAACTACCAACATAAAAACTGGGAACTGCAGGCTAAAAATAAACTTCATAGTAGCATTCAGTGACAAAAGACTGACCTACATACTACAAAATAAGCAAAACGTCCAAAAAAGCCTTTAAATTTCAATGGAAAACGAATTCATGAAAACATATAACCAGCAGACGCAGGAACCCATCATGACCTTGAAACTGACTATAGCGTCTTTCTACAGGATGGGGTTGCTAGCTTCATGCCCAACCTTCCCTCTTTACCAGCTTTATTTCTGGCTTAGCGAGGTAAACGAGTGCGTCGGCCGGGGATCGAACCCCGGACCATGTGCATGGTTGGTGAGTGTCCTAACCGCTGTGCCACCGATGCACATTTTAGAGCTTATCAAGGTCTAACAAGGAAACGACATTGCAGGAATAGAAGTGAACTTTTAGGAAGCTACTTTTGGAAGCTGCATGAGAACGAAGTAATAAGTGCTAAAATCCAATCCTTATTACTTCGTTCTCATGCAGCTTCCAAAAGTAGCTTCCCAAAAGTTCACTTCTATTCCCGTAATGTCGTTTCCTTGTTAGACCTTGATAAGCTCTAAAATGGTTGAAAGAAGTTGACCACAGTTAGGGAGATGTAAACTACCTGGCTGGTTAGGGTCTTCGGGATGTCAAGAACGACTGATGAGACTGTTGGTTCCAAGTGGTGCAAAATAGTGCAAAACGAAGTAATAAGTACCGAAATTCAATCCTGACCGACAGCTGCTACCTTGACGTGGTAGTCGGGCTTGCACATCGCAATGATCCAACAAGCTACACTGACTGGAGCTATTGTCCCTGCAGGTTCTACCATGCCAGGAAGGTTTTTAGAATAGCGATTAGACTAAAAGCAGTTACCAGCATAGTGTAAGTCTGTGGGCGAAGTCGTACTGCTAGGGAACAGGGATGTAACAACAGTGAGGTGTTTCCCTCAGATGACCAGCATGCCATCAATGCTGTCTCTCCACTCTGGAGAGAGGGGCTTAGAAAATGTCGACCACAACAAGTGTACATCCCGACTAACCCTACGGTGGTCCGTAACCGGCGGTAAGTTTACTAATACGGAACCAATCCAAGAAACCAGTTCATACAAGCCGTGTGTGACCGATCTCAAGCAGTTGTCCCCTGTGCTCTTCGGTCACGCAACACTAACCCTCGTCCTGTTTCAGGTACCTGAAGAATCAATCAACTTCCACAGTGTGGGCCGCCGGGAAGTAACAACCACCCACACAGTTCCAAGAGCACACGAAAGATCCCTGAACATCATTCTCCTTTACCCACATCACCTTCATCATCTTACTCCTCTACTACAGTCAGTACTATTCTTCAGGCTAGTGAGTCATCTTCACTTCTCTCTGTAACCACAAACAACTACGAGAACCATAGAAACACCCTCGACAGCCTCTTAAAGCCACATCGTCAAATTCATATAGGAGCATTCGACGTCAGGACCCTCTGTCAAATCAAACAACAGGCATCAATAGCAAGAATTCTGGCATCTCAAGCCATGGATGTATGTTGTGTTTCGGAGACACGCATACCAGGCCCGAGTATAGTCATTCACTTAACCTCACCCGGCCAACAAGGTGAATCTGCAAAATTCACTTTAAGGGTGTCAGGAGACTCTCAGCTAGTTCGCAAGGACTCGCAGGTGTAGAGGAGCATTGACTGTTAGGGCAGAAAAATCCCTTCTTGACTGGATCCCAGTAGATAGCCGTATGCGTGCGGTCCGTCCGAACGGGTCCGTTAGAAGAAGGAAGGACAGCGTTAAACGTCGTTGTCTTTTCGTAGTCTCCACTTACGCCCCAATAGACAGCAGTTCAGATGAACTAAAGGACGACTCCTACTTGAAACTGTCTAATTTGCTGCAAAAAGCAAAACGTTCAGATATAGTTGTTTTAGTAAACGAGTAGGGAATTTGTACCAGACTGAGATGTACGTGGTACGTATGGAGTTCCCTGCCGCTGAGCCGACAGCGATGATCGTCTTCTACAGTTCTGCTCAGATAATCATCTGTTCCTAGTCAGAACTAACTTTAGGCACAAAGAGGGACACTGCGTAACCTGGCTGGCTTCCTTCCTACATGACTGGCTAAAGCTAACTGTTAAAGATTTCATAGACTAATTAATGCCAGGTTTTCGTTCGTCCACCCCTAACTCTTTTAGAACCTGCGTAACCTGGCGACCTCCATCACCAAATCAACGCTGGACTCAGATAAACCACATAGCGATAGGGTATCGTTAATGAGAGTCCATAGAAGACCGTCGCTCCTTCTGGAACACGTGCGTAGACTCAAATCACGCTCTGGTCCACGCACGTTTATGCTTACGACTAAATGGACATAAGAAATTGTTGGCAGCGAAACAGTTCCGTCCCCAACTAGATTGAGACTCTAAGTCTCTATTTAAGAAAGAAATAGCCAAACGTGTATCTGAGGTTGACAGCAGGACTCCTCCTGAGGTAGCCTGGCACAAGATACAGTTAGCTGTAAACACAACTGTAAAAGCTGTTAATAACCTAGAACCAAAAGTTAGTAAGAGCCACTGAATTTCTACCACCTCATCCGAACTGATTGACGCAAGAAGACTGATTCCGGTGAGCTCCGATTATGATGAGATTTAAAAGCTAATCAAACGCAAACTAACCAGAAGTCTTCGTAACGACCGTGATCAGTGGTAGGCGACAAAAGCGAAAGAGATGGAAAAGGCATCGGCGATCGGTAACACCAGACAACTATTTAGGCTTATCAGGGAAACAGGTGGTAAAAGGCAAATGATAAGCGAAACAATCTCTGAGAAAAATGGAACCATAATTAGCTCCCAAGATAGACGAATTGGACGTTGGAAAGAACACTATGAGGAGTCGCCTAGTTGGCCTACAGCCACGCTCAACTTACCCACTATCCAACACCTCTCTGAATCGGATATAGACACAGGTCCACCGTCCGTAACTGAAGCTACTAAGGCTGTCACTAATCCGAAACTAGGCAAAGCAGCAGGACCTGATGGAATGACTCCAGGGGTATACAAGTACAGTGGAGACAGTTTGCTGTCTGCGTTAACGAAGGTACTAGGCACCATCTGGGAATCAGAGGAAGTCCCATCGGGTTGGTGTAAGTCACTGATCATCCCGATATACAAGAATGGAGACAAGTCTTCTTGTGATAATCACAGAGGCATTAGCTTGACTAATATAGTATCTAAACTCCTAGGCTCAATAATATTGCGTAGACTAAGTGGTGCTCGGGAGGCACAAACACGAGAAAACCAGGCACGTTTTAGGCCAGGAAGAGAGTGTATTGATCATATCTTCACCCTCCGACAGATTCTACAACATAGGCATTCCTACCGGCGTCCAACAATCATTATATTTCTTGACCTAAAGGCGACATTCGATTCTGTCGACCGAGAGGTACTCTGGCGATGCTTGGCTGTAAAGGGAATGCCGAGAAAATACATTGCACTGATCAATGCACTCACTCCACTCGAACTCATGCAGCCAGGTGAGGGCTTACGGCGAGTTGTCATCTGAACTGGTGACAACTAATGGTGTCCGTCAGGGATGCCCATTATCCCCATTTCTATTCAACTTTATCCTAGATGTACTAATGGACTTAACCCTAAATGACTTCAGCGACTCAGGGATTGCATTGCTACCAGGGTATAATCTCGTTGACTTAGAATATGCAGACGATATAGTCCTTCTAGGCGAGGACGCTGACAAAATGCAGAGTCTTCTGAACACCTTGAGCTGCAATCTACGAATGTTTGGCATGCGATTCGCTCCCTCAAAGTGTAAAATAATGTTACAGGACTGGATTACACTGACTCCTAGATTAGAAATAGGAAGTGAAGTGGTAGAGCACGTTGACCGCTTCACTTACTTGGGAAGTACCATCAACCGCAACGGGTTGATCTCTGACGAAATCTCAGCTCGGATACTGAAGGCTAGTTTCGCATATGCCAGTTTACGCCGTCTCTGGGGTAGACGTGATATCCGACTATCGACCAAAGGGCGTGTGTACTGCTCAGCAGTCCGCTCCGTCCTCCTTTATGGCTGTGAGACCTGGCCATTGAGAGCGGAAGACATGAAAAGATTAGCTATCTTTGATCATAGGTTTCTGCGTTCTATCTCCCGCGTGAAGTGGGTGAGCAATATTGAGGTTAGGCATCGGTCGAGTGCTAGGTAAGGAGGGGAAATTAGTCGACGAGACTGTGAAATTACATCGACTGAGATGGTTAGGACATGTGTTACGCATGCCATCGTCTTACTCGACGGGCAATGTTAGCTGATATAGGGTCAGGTTGGAAAACATGGCTTCATCAGTCAATGAAATCCACAAGTTAGTTTAAGCCAGTCACGTAGGACGGTGTAGACTTCCTGGTTGGGGACCTCATGACGCTAAACACCAATGGCTGAAGATAGTCGGTGATATGGCTCAAAATCGTTCTCAATAGCGCAGATGCATCCAAGCATTGTGACTTATAATACCCAATAAAAATATTTTGTTCTTCCATATTACTAGTTATTTTGACTCTATTTACATCTCTACTACTTTCTTCTCTTGCTTTGGGTGCTACATGGAGTGTGGTGACTTGAACTGCTACACTTCGGTGCGTAGTTCTATGTCAAAAACAGACAGCCAGATATACTAAAATTCAATGATGTGTGCAGAATGAAAGCACAATATGTTTTGTAAACAATGAAAGGCTTATTATTCAAATTATTAATTATTTAATTAAACACATCGCAATGAAAAAGAGACAACAAATATACGTTTTCACGTGATAACTGACCTTTGACAAAGATCATGAGAATGTTACGACCCTATATAAGAGCTTAGGAGTTTCTGTAAGTATCTAGGGGAATCTCGACAAACTTTCGAGGTGAACGTCAAATTTCAGACAAATTCTGCATAAGCTTGCCCCAATTATCCCTAGCCAAGAATTCTTCATTACCACCCATTTTTCATATTTGGGTAATACAGCTAAACAACAATAAAAACTACCATTTTAAAAACATTTAATGTGCTGAATAAAATATATCGCTTATCAGCATGAACAGGAAACCAGACAATAATACCGAGGATTTACAAAACTCACCTTTTTAACTGCAACTATTCCGCCATTAGCTTTGTACCGAGCTTTGTAGACACTCCCGTACGATCCTTTACCCAGTTTGCAAATAATTTCTAGCACCTCTGAAGGTGGTTTTGACAATTCTGAATCATCTAGACGCTGCATTTGAGGGATATTTTACAGTTCAACGGTAACCGAACAGACGACCTTCAGCTCAAATTTTCCGCCTATGGTTTATGCTATTTTGGACAGTGATCTCTAGGCTTATCTTATTTAGTGTGTACTTTAAGTCAAATCCCACACTTGATGAATAAACAGAAGGTACTGAAGCGGCACACTTTCTTAGCGAATCCTACAGGTTTGCAGTTAGATGTCACAAATGAGATCAGAGAAGTTAAATATTCGACTGTGGATTTTGAAATTATGCTAATGTTCTCGTTAGATATCGGCTCTACAAGAGAGAGAACTAAACAGGATAAATTATTACCTAGATCATTTAAGGGATGCTCATATTATATTACCTTATTCTAAGCAAGCAAGTGGAAATATATCTATCCAACACCTTATATTGAAAGTTCGAAAGTCTCACGACCAATTTCTTCTCCGATCTGTTTCTCACAATTCCACTTTGTATTTACAACATGAGCTCACAGTCTGGATTTCATATTTTGATTAAGATTTAAATTAGGTTGGGTAAAACATGCGAGTTATGCCAACATCAGAGTACACAAATTCATTATCGACAGCACATAGTATTCCCTCTCGAGAGCTGTTCTTCAGTTTCCAGTGAAATTTTGACTAACGTTAACAACCAAATCCATGTCTTTATACTCTATAACTGTTCGCGAATGTTAGTGGAGGAAATCCATCATTGAGTCATTGTCAGTGTAGTTATCAGTGTGATGAATAACTTCGCACTTATTTAGATTTATTTAAAAGAAGCACTGCTTACACCATTCGAAAAATAAACCTAAGTTTTATCCAGAAGCAGTCATTTCCCCATCTGTATGTAAAACATTCAGAACTCAACACTGTCGATAACTATCCCTGAGAATGCTCTCATTTCCCAATTATGTATGGTAAGTAGATAAGTGGCCAAAAAGCTCTACTCTGAGGGTTATGACTACGGGAAATATACCGCCAAACTATGGTTGTTCACAGGGAGACGTATTTCAGGGTCATTCTCATAAACGTTAGTCTTCCATAACGGATTACTGATTTGCTAGCCTTTCGTTAATAAACTAGTTTTATGTTCCGTCCAGATGCTCTTTCTACCATGGTCGATCTTGGAGTAAAGTTTCTCCTTCTCAACAAGATTGCCTTTCACCTATCCATCTTGGGTTTTTCCTCCTTTTTCTTTACTTATTATTTCATGATTAAGCAAGAAGAACACACTGAGTTGGATGAAATGCCGTCACAAACATCATTAGTTCTTAGCAGCCGCGCAAAAATTTAGGCAGTTTAATATCAACACAGAAAACGTTCAAATAGAGAATAAAAAAGTATATATTAGTCCAATGCGAATAAGTTTCGTGAATGACATGAAGCAGCAGATTATCGGCATCTGGAAGTATGCAGCTATGTTATTATAGAATTATTATTTTTCCATTGGGTTTCGACTGGAACATAGGGGTTTAACATCACGTCTCCATTTCACCCTATTCTCTACAATTCTCTTTAGTCGGACACAAAATTACCCGTAGTCTTCCATCTCCTCCAAGCATGATGTCCTCCAGGTCACATCTGGACGCTCAACCCATTCCAGTTCCATATGGGTGATTGTCTGGTAACCAATGTCATCCAATTGTCTCCTCTGTATGATTCCGATTCATCTCCATTTCCTTCTCCATAACTGTTGGTTGGATAATAGATCCTTGGTTGATTCGTTCCCAGAGTTTCTTGTTGCTAATTCTTTAGACCGGCCATGTCATCTTGAATATGGAACCAGTGAAAGCAGCTGTTGGTAATAGCTTCCAGCAGCCTATTCCAAATGCTATTCGTGACACCAACTCCAAGTTCTCACAAATATAGAAGAAATGGCTGACTGACTTAACATCAGTGTTGGAAATCCGGATTTCCTTCTTTATGCTGAGGCGCAGTGGAGAAGATTCCCAAAACTGATTTTGAAGTGATGAAGGTCTGTCTTGCCTTTTCTGTTCCGACTAATTCTGACGTTCTCATCTATGCTGTCGCTTGCGTTCCTGCCTGCCCTTATTTGAAACTATGCTGCTTAGCAACACGAGTGACGGGGGTGAGTAACCTCCTTCAAATTTACTCCGTTAACAGTGATTGGTACCTGTTGTTATAACTGGTTGGCTATCTTCGTTGCCTTTGTCTTCCCTGTATTCACTTGAATTCTTGTCCTGTTCTGCCAGCCTCACTTCTCCCAGCTTATTGGTTTTCACCTGGAATTCCTCGAATTAATGTCATCAATGGGGATTCCAGGTCCTATAGAGTCTTCTTATCGGCCCAACATATTCCTGTCTTCTAGCTCCACACTCACAGTCTGTCGCCTGATTCAGTCCACCACAATTAGGAATATCATCGGTGATGGTAGCCAGCCTTGTCTTACATTCTTCTCATCATTTCAAAAGCCTACCTTGTCGACCACTTGACATCTTACATTGTCACAAACTTGTAGAATGGGGCTGGTAATAATTTGGGCCACTCAGTAGTATTGAATCCGTTTCGGAAATACTTCGCGGCCATTCCTGTCGGAAGCCATTGCGAAGTCGATGAAGCTGAGGTGGAGATTTGATTGCCATCCCATGCTCAGTGTGATAATGATGATGTGCAGAGTTGCAGTTTAGTTCATACATGTGATTTTCTGTCCCTGAATCCTAATAGCTTGTCCTAGACTGAGGTAACCATTCACTGAATCCTTCATTTTCCCCAGGATGACATGACTTACCATTCCTCTTGGCGTGGTTAAGAGCATGATTCCACTCTAGTTCTTGCAGAGGCCCAAGTTGCCCTTCTTTGATGGCTTGAAACGGTAGACTATTTTCCAGTCAGTGGGCACCTTTTCTTCCGTACAAACCTTTTGAAATAATGGCGTCAGCCTATGTGTGCAGTCTCCGGGGCCGTTTTCAGTGGTTCTGGGGGAATTCCGTCTGGTTCTGCTGCTTTTCCAGACTTCAGTAGCTTGAATGCATTCAAGATTTCCGCTTCTTTTATGGGACCCGTATCCACTTAAAGTTCTGAGAATGTTGTTCGTGGTATTTCTTGATGAGGAACAACCCAGGCGCCCTCTGAAGTTATCAGTTCCAGTTGCCAGCATATTGTGGAATTGTCTTTTACCTGTCTTCCCACTTCACCTCTTTACACTGTGCGATTTACATTGAACTCAGCCTCTTCCCTTGGCCAGCTTAACACTGGTTCACTTTTTGTTTCACCATTCACCTCTCCTCAACTAAATTCCATCCGCGATGTAGTTAACGAAGACTGGTACTTGGCTGACACAGGTACCGAAATCAGCGTTCTTCCTGCTACAGCAGCAGATCGACAGAAGGAACCTACCTTCAACTTACAGACTGCAAATGGAAAACTTGTTGCAACATTTGGTTGGAAATGCGTCTATCTGAACGTAGGTTTACGCAAACCTATTCAGTGGATTTTCCTCCTTTCTGATGTCACAATGCCTATCGTAGGCAGGGACCGACTTAATCATCATAATCTGCTGGTAGATTTCCGTTGAAAACGGCTGGCAGATGGCTACACAAGACTGTCTATTAAAGGTATCACCTACTTAGGTCACAGCCTGTCACTGGTTGAGACGAAGTCGGTAGTCGATCCAACATTTCAGCCCATTGTTGACAAGCACCCAGAACTCAGTTGCCCTTCTAACGACCTATCGTGCATAACCAGCAATGCTATGCATCAAATCAAAACCTCCGGACGACCTGTGGCATCCAGAGAACGACAACTTCCTGGAAATGAATTTGACCATATGCTCACCCTTGGCATCACTCACTGCCTCCCATACCTGACTTAACGGCAACATTATCTTGTGCAAATATTCCTTTTGAAAACAGATTTGGCTAAGACATACAGTCGAATCTCGAAGGCAAAATAAGATATTGGGAAGAATAGAATCATCACGCCTTCCGGGGTATTCGAATCTCCACGTATGAAATCCGGACTCCGGAATGCAACATAAACATTCTTTAGAGACTGAAGGTATTGACCATCACGGATAGTACGAAGTATACTAACGCAGGATCTAATATCCACAACTTCTATGGTATTCGTTCCGCGTAGACCAAAGGCAAAGCAAAACATGAGAATTGACAGTCCGAATTACGAGCTATATTTCGGCACCAAATCGGAGTGCGAGATGATTGCTTAACTAGCTAGAGATAGTGCACGAACGAACGAACGAACGTGACACGACGGTGTACCTACCGCTACGATTCCAACGCTTCATTGACCGAGTTTTCGTTCCATACACCTTCTTTTACATCTATAGAAATAATTTTTCACGTACAATTAAGCTCAAGTACCAATGGAATTCAGAAAACCCACTTGACAGATAGATGTCCTTAAACCGCACAGAGAAGTAGTGACCAGTGAGGTCCACCATATCAGTAGGAAGTGAATGGTTATCGAAGGCGCTGATTGAGTGTAGCACCATATCACCATTAGATAGAAGTCAGAATTCATGATTCATTGAATTCAAGCCCAAGTGGCTGTGGATGGTCAATGAGCATGGCCTCATAAACCAAAGGTGCCGGGCTCGCTAGTGTGCACGGATCAAGAGTCCTAAGCAAGGCTTAAACAGACGTCCAGTGATCCATGACTCTCAGTTACGCTCTATGCATCATTCATCCAATCACAGTTGTATTAAACTTTTGTGGATTAACTTGCAATTAAGATTTATTCATCAGTTGAGTTCTGTAGTTCATCCCGTAAAGTGTTGAAGACATCTACATAGAGCCTATCGGTGACTAAATGCTCTCACTTCATTTTCAGTAATCATAATATCGCGACTCAAGAGAACCATCTCCCCGATGACTTTGAAAGATCAATGAAATCGGTCCTTCCTTGATATCCACTCTATTCACCAGGAGGTGACCTGTAATTCCATCCTGATTGTTTTCACATAGACTTGAATTTAGCAGTGGCTTGGTTTAGTTAGCGATGAAGTTAGGTTCCAGGAGTTAATAATGGATTCAATGTCCATCTCACTGAAGCGTACACTTCAGAAATTATTATAGGAATTCAGCTGATTCTTATTCCTTTGGTAACTTCTTTATCAGGTTCTACAGTGATATATGTTCATAATAATTGAGGAATTATTGTTAACAACATTAATATCAACCGTTTCACATTAGGAACTTGGTTGTTCGTGTCTGAGAACAGCTATAGTACACTAAATACCTTTCGGTTTATAATACTGCGTCGACATACATATTACATCGAGGTTTTCAAGTCCTTCGATGTGCTAAATCTGTTAACAGCCAATGACAAACAACATTGTATTAAGAAGCACAAGCGAATACTTGAGAAGATGTATTGATAAAGAAATGAAATTTTGAAAAGCGCAAAGCGAACGAAAAAGTTTGTAACCGCACAAAATATATATATGTAACAAACGAAAAGCAATGTTCAATAATACAACAGCAAATATCCCATAAACGTGCTTAAAATAAGGTTCTGTAAACGTATAATATGCGTACATGAATCAGTTTTATAAACGTGCAGTTAATATAGGGACGCTACACACATACCTCAGTGTGGCTGAATAAAGCTGTAGTTAGAAACATCAATATTTCTATATTAGATCACCAGGTCTAGATAGACCATTAAGCTAGATGGCACTGAGCATCTTTTTCTGTCATCTATCCCGCACCAAGTAAATTACCAATCACCACGAGGTGCTGAATACTCCAAACAGCGTCTGTCAAGGGAATTCACTTAAAATAACCAAAGCTCAGTGTGCCAAAGAAACAAATCCAGCCACTATTTCTACCCTGACCTAGTGTGTTGAATCTGTATAATTTCATAAATTCTGTATTATTATTTTTCTCACTGACAACGAGCAACAATAAACACGTTACCAAAGTCTGTGGATCTCTGTTGTTTGCATCCTACCAACCACCTCTCATCACTTCAAGGTATACTGAGATGACAAAACACTCAGGTTGGTGATCACATTGCTTAAGTTAACTGAGAATCAGTTCAGTCGTCATCAACACTAAGAATAAGACACATGACACACTGGTTAATCAGTATGATTAGAACACTATTGTTTTCAATAAGATCTTTCCAAGGCCTCTTTACTCTTACATATACATAGGTTTAAATATCCATATGAAATTTATAAGGGTATCGGCGATTTCTTAGTCAGTCGTAAGTTTAAATAAGGCTTATTAATAGTACTGACTGATCAACTACGTGGTATATATAGAGTCTTTTGACTAGTGGATATCTTGAAAACTTTATTACATGTCACAACCAAGAGAAAATACCTGCTGAAAAGAAAGCTATCTCTACTAAACTAGTACTGAAGACTGGTCAGCATCTAGGAAACCAGTTAGTTACGCTTCTTGAATGACTTCAAGCCCGTTTCTGATTAGCTTAAATTAAAAATAACGCTGATGATAATAATAGTAATAATAATCTACTTTATTCCAAAAAGAGTACTTATAATACAGAATGGAATTCTCAGCATTTGTCACACTATTGCATATGATTTACTCAAAACATAAATTTAATTAAAACAAAAATAACCAAAGGAGTTTGTCCACATTTACGACATAAAGTCAAAAATATTCGAAGTACACATTGAGAATATTAAATGTAATAATAATAACAGTGAGTTTGTTTCAAACAGCATTGTCGATTCAGTTTGGAAATTTTAGCATGTTACAGATTATTGAATCTAATGTTCTGTTGATACAGTATGGTGAGGAGAAATACAAAATTAACAGTTATAACACAGCTTAAATGATGTTTACACTGATGAGGAAATAACCAAAAAATAATTGAGGGGATTAAAAAATATGGGAAGAACAATAATAATAAAGCTTGATGGAATAAGGATGGAGAAAATGGTTTATTTACTAGTGCAAAGAATGCTAGTTAGTTCGTTCCTGACACTATTTTCGCCACATAAAATACTTGCGAACTATGGTATCATGGAATTTTTATACTTAGACTTACAAGCATAAAGTCTTCTGAAAAGACTTCTTGTTTCACCTCAGGAGACACCAGTTTAGAGCTGCAGGTAGAGTGGATGCTCACAGTCTGACAAAATCCCCTTAGCAAAAATTTTGCATGACATCAATGGCTTATCAGTGACAATGTCAACGATATGGCCCAATGGGATACCAATCGCTCCACCGACAGTCTTCAGAGTTCTACGAAGTATGACATAGTCTTTTTTAAGCAATCCAGCAAAGAATAAGGGTGAACAGTAAAGAAGAATAGGTAAGATGCACGAGTTGACAAACTGGAAGAGGAGGGGTTGGGTTATGCCTGAGTGCCTCAACTTCCTAATGTAAAAAGTCAGACGGAATATTTTTTTGGAGATCGCTAAGAGGTGGGAAGACCAGGATAAGTCAGTAGAAAGAATTAATCCAAGATAGTTAACTTCAGATTTGACTTGATTTCAATATCACTATCATCAATTTTACAACGATTATAGGAATTAACAGCTTCATGTAACTTTCTTTTACATCGGAAACTGAAACTAACAGTCTGACATTTGGAAGGATTCAATTTAAGGCCATTAGACGAAGACCATTTGCTAACTCCTGATAGAAAGCTATTCATCTTAGTACAGTCTAGCTGGGAGTTAACAGACATTGAAATAGTTAGACCGTCCGCATACTTAAAAGAGTCCATTTCATCATCAGAGTGAGGCAAGTCATGCAAGAAGAAAGAAACAGAAAAGGAGAAGGGACAGCGCCTTGAGGGACACCAGCCTCGGTAAGCAATGAAGTGGACGACTTTCCCTGACATACAGTGTACTGCTTTCTTCCTGAGAAATAAGAATGGAGGCATTTGACAACCCAACAGTCAGTTTGAGTTTCAGCAAGCTTGTTTAACAAAGTGTCCCTAGGTACTGAGTCGAAAGCAGATGTGTAATCTAGGAAGGTGCAGCGAACAAATTTAGCCCCCTTGTCTAAGCTGGAGACAATGTTATGATACAAGACTGCGGCTGCATCTAAAGTACTTCCACTGTGTTTATAGGCGAATTGTTTGGGATCGTTAAAGGCTTTAAGTGAAGGTTCAAGATTAATTTAGAGTGACTTTTCCATAGTTTTTAGAAAAGGAGAGGTAATAGAAATAGGTCTACATTTAAAACATGTTCCAGTAAATGACTTAGGTATAGGTACAATTTTAATGTCCTTCCAAACGGCTGGCACGACATTTCTGGAAAAAGATTCATTAAATATGTCCATGAGAGGATAACACAGGATATTTGCACATTCTTTAAGAATAAGGCTAGGCAAACCATCTGGACCTAGTCTACAAGAAGGGTTCAGCGACTGGAGACATTTTAGAACATCATTCGTATTGAAGCCATGGAAGCGGGTCTCATTAACCCTAGTGTCACTAGAAAGTTTGACATTTGTGGGAGAATGTATGAAAGACTTGTTTAGTGTACAAACATCAAAGGAATAAGGAATACTATTCATCTGCTTACCACCAGTAATTTCTTTGAAAAGTTTCCACATATTAGAGGCATCTTAACAGGATATAAACTTCTGGTTATAAATTGAATTCAATCTGTGCATTTCAGACTTGATTAGGATGTTAATTCTTTCCAAACCAATGTTATCCTTCATTTTATATAACTTTTCTTTTCGCCTGCGAAGCTTTTTAAATTGAGGGGAGGAGAAACGGTCAAATCTGATGAAGAGCGTTTCTCTGGGACAACAGGTGTCAAGACAAAATTTGAGATAACATGTAATATTAGAGATAGTGTTATCAAGAGAGTCTTCATTGAACAAGTCCCACCTTGTGTCTTTGAGCATGCTCCTAAGATTCTGAACATTCTCTTTAGAGTAACATCCATGTACAATTTCCTTGGACAGGTGTGAAAAGGTTCTTTTGTGTAACTTTCCATAAATTTTGAATAAAACCCGTACAACACAATGATAGGAGTTAAACAGTGGGGCTCTTTCAAGAGCTTCACATATTCCGCAGTCATTTATCAATACAAGATCAAGAGAAGTGTAGCTGTAGGTAATTCCACATATGATCACTTGCCGAACAGAATTCGAGCAGGGACACTGCAGTGATAGAATTAATTAACTTCGTCCAGCAGCTACTTAAATCAAATATACCCTGTAATTCCTCCTATCGTCGTCCGAACTCCCCTCAACAGCGAAACCCGCGTGGTCCATCTAAATCCAAGCCATGTTCACTAAAACACACTGACTGGTGTTGGTATCACAACACCTATGGCCAGGAAGCGAAATATTCTGATACTGTTGAGATATAATATTTTGACTGTGTGTGCATGACTTATTGGAGTTTTGGTAAATTCCATGCAGAATAATGTAGGAACTTGTCTGAATCCGATTAACTCAGTTCTGTCAAAATGTTGTTTTGCTTCCAGGCTGTGAAAAACTGGTGTTCTAGTTGTTATAAGCTGACTAGAAGCTAGAGAGAGAAACAAGCTGACCTGGCAGTCGTAGTGTTGTGCCATATACTAGCTCGGCAGCAGTACAACCAGCATCAGTTTTCAAAGTGTTTCGTATCCCTAGGAGAACTAACGGTAGTGATTCAGTCCAATGTGCGTTATTTGCAGCTGATAACCCAGCCTTCAACTGTCGGTGTAGACGTTCTACCTTTCCCTTAGCTTGAGGATGGTAGGCTGTTGTTCTAAAACGCATACAACCTATGATTTTAGTCAGGGAGAAGAATGAGCCGCTTTCGAATTGCCGTCCGCAATCAGTTGTTATGGTGGATGGGCATCCAAATTTTGCGATCCATCGTTCGACAAAGACGCGTACGACTGTTTCAGTAGATACATCCTTGAGGGGTACTGCTTCAGGCCATCGTGTGAAACGGTCGATGCAGGTTAAGAAATAGGTATATCCATGAGATTCTGGAAGGAGTTCAACCAAATCTACATGAACGTGTTCGAAACGAGCAACAGGGATAAGAAAGGTGCCAAGAGGGCTTTTGGTGTGTCTTACTACCTTGCACTTTTGACAAGCCAAGCACGTGTGTACCCATTCTCTTACTTCCTTATTAATACCAGGACAACAAAACCAACTTGTTACGAGCTTGATTGTAGTTCGAAAACCGGGATGGGATAAGCCATGCAACGTATTGAAGACGTTGTGGCGATAACTTTTAGGCACGATGGGGCGAGGAGTACTCGTGGAAACGTCACATAGAATAGTATCTCTTACCACACCTAAGGGTTTCTCGGCTAATTGCAGAGTTGTTTTCGACAACTCATGTTGAAGCTCAGTATCTTCTTTTTGAAGACGAGCCAGTTTCACAAGGTCTATACCATCTACTTGAGGCATCTGCCACAGTGTTGTTCACTCCGGATACATGGCGAATATCCTACGTAAACTGTGAAACGCAGTCCAGTTGTCGTGATTCTCTAGGTGAATACTTATCTGAAGTTGAGTTCAGAGAGTAAGTCAGAGGTTTGTGGCCAGTGGAAATTATAAATTCACGACCCTCCACTGAATGTCGAAAATGACGTTTAGCACAGTACATAACCAGAAGTTCTCTGCCTAATGTGCTGTACTTTGTTTCTGCTAATTGTAGGCGACTCGAGAAAAAGGCGAGTGGTTGCTACTCTCTGTTGACTAGTTGTTGCAGAACTGCTCCTATTGCAGTGTCTGATGCATCAGCTGAGATAATTAACAGTGCCGTCGGATCCTGATATATAAGAAGTGTGGCATCCGCGATAACTTTTTTAAACTGAGTGAAAGCATTTTGAACAGACGCGTCAAGTTCGATGGACTTGTTATTCCCTCGAAGAAGGTCTGTTAATGGCTGAATCAGAGAAGCACAGTTGGGAATAAACCATCGGTAATAACTTACCAAGCCGTTAAAAGTGCGAAGACTTTTCACTGTCTGTCGCTCTGGAAAGTTCAGTATCGCCTCAACTTTACTAGCCAGTGAGTGAATACCCAGAAGTTCAATGAGTCAACGCCTGTTTGACACTTATGAATATTGATGGTAACACCATATAGGCGTAACCTTTCGAATGCCAAATCCAAGTGTCTAAGTTGAGTTTCCTTGTCTGGACTGGTAATGAGGTAGTCGTCCAAGTATGCGTATACAAAGTGGAGACCGCGAAATACTTCATCAATGAAGCGTTGGAATGTTTGTGCTGCATTCCGGAGACCGAATGGCATACGTAGAAATTCAAAGAGTCCGAAAGGTGTAATGATAGCCGTTTTCGGAATATCTTTGGGTGCCATCGGGATTTGGTTATACGCTTTAACCAAGTCTATTTTCGAGAAAATAGTTGCACCAGATACTGTTGCCGTCAAGTCGTGTGTGTGAGGCAGTGGATAGCAATCAGGGGTTGTTTTGGCGTTCACTCGCCGGTAATCACCAGTGGGTCACCAATCGTCGCTATCTTTTTTCGGTACCATATGCAGTGGGGATGACCATGGGCTATTCGATGGCCGAATGATGCCAAGGCGAGCATATGATAGAACCCATTTCTAGCGAGTCGTAGTTTGTCAGGAGCAAGTCGTCGTGCTTTAGATGTCACGGGTTGTCCTGAGGTTATGTGATGCATAACATTGCTGGTTATGCACGGTAGGTCGTTAGACGGGCAATTAAGTTCCGGGTACTTGTCAACAATCGGTTGGATGGTCGGATCAAAGGTTGCCTTCATTTTAACGAGTGACAAGCTATGGCCTTTGTAGGGTATGCCTTTAATAGACAGTCTAGTAGTACTGTCTATCAGTCGTTTTCGGTGGACGTCTACGAGCAAATCATGATGGTTAAGTAGGCCCGTGCCAACGATGGGCATTGTGACGTCAGAAAGGAGGAAAATCCACTGAATAGGTTTGCGTAAACCTACGTTCAGATAGACGCATTTCCAACCAAATGTTGCAACAAGCTTTCCATTTGCAGTCTGTAAGTTGAAGGTAGGTTCCTTCTGTCGATCTGCTGCTGTAGCAGGAAGGACGCTGACTTCGGCGCCTGTGTCGACTAAGTACCGGATCTGATTGATTACATCACGAATGTAAAGTAGACGACTAGTGCCACCGGCGACGGTTGCCGCTAACGCGTGCCGGTGGGATAGTTTCCCATAGTCTTTATGACATCGCCAAAATTACAACATGAAAAGCCGTTCAGAAAAAATCCAATGCTAGTGAAACATCACTCAGAGAAGTATAAAAGATGTGAAGGGACTAAAAAGAAGTTTAATTAGGAAAATGGTAATAGGAATAGTAATAAATCTCATACGAAAAACATCTAAAAAATAGTATGAATAACAAAAAACACCAATGAAACTTGAGCTTGGAATTATGTTTTGGAATTATTGTACAGAGAAACAGCTGTCCATGATCGATTTCAATGAAAATATCTTCAAGTACTGGACATAAATGTGATCCCACAGCCATCCCATCCAGCTGTCTCTAAATATTAAATGCATGATTTAATCTTTGATAACTGTCCCTATACTCTTTCATTAGCACCCAGTTTTTCCGAATATTTATCACATTACGTCAGTTTAGTGTAAAAATACTAATCTCCACCGCAGATCAGAAGTTAAGGATAACACTTACCAGATTTCTAAGTATTCTAATTGTTAAAATCAGAACAAGACATATAAGCGAATAATATTGCTTTTACTTAGATCTTCAGGTTTTACTTTAGTTTACATAGCTTTATGCACAGAAAATTTAGCCAATAACGATGAGTATGTGGGTTGAAAGCCAGTGGGCTCTATGTTTCCCTCGGGACCCAAGTTAACGACAGTAATAATAATATTTTACCAAAACATCCGAAAGAATTTTAAGAATGGACGGATGTTGGTATTCATTAAAATGACTACTGTTTAAGCGAACAAAGGTCTCAGCTCGAGACAGTCAATCAGCAGTTACAATAACTCCGTTATCTGTTTAACATAAATGACCGGTTCTAAATCGTTCATAAGACTACACGATACAGGTCTTTCAGTTCAAATTAGGCAGAACTAGCTCTCGAAGCCAAGAATAAATAAGTTTGAGCTTTGACTACAGATTCAGATTTATTGGTTGAGGATGGAAGGCTTGGAGCCTATGGTAATCCTTTTCTAGCAAATTTCTGTGGTTGTCCAAACCCTTCTTGAACGAATCGGTTGAGGTTGCAGACATCACTTCTTCTGGGAGTCGGTTCCAAGAGTTTATGATTCGATGTGAGAACCAGTACTCAACAGCAATATGATTTCTTCTTGGCTTTTGAACTCTCCTGCTATGTCCTCTAAGGTGTTCCGACCTGGAGGGAGGGAAAAGAGAGAATAGATCAGGTCCGTAGTCATTATTTGAAATTTTGAACATTGTGATTAAATCTGCTCTCCGCCTACTGAATGACAGGGAGAAGAGATATAAACTGTCTAGTCTTTCCTCGTATGATAAATTAGTCATGCCGAGAACCATACGTGTTGCCTTCCTTTGAACACTTTCTAGAATTTTGGAGTAACCTTTTAGACAAGGACTGGCTGTCTGGATAGAGTTTTCCAGTCTTGACCTCACCAGATATATATAGAAGGAGGTGAACGTATCTCTGCTGATTCTAGTAAAGTCTCTGCGAATTTCCCATAAGGACGTGAAACAACTTGCAGCCACCGCGTGACAGTGTGCTGTAGATTTTAAGTCGTGGCTAACTATGACACTTTAGTCCAAGTGAGTCTGAACTGATGCAAGTGTTATTCCCTCTAGTTCGCAGGAGATGGTGCTTGCTTGTGCAATGCGCGTGGTAGTACATTTTTCCATATTGATCTGGAGCATCCATTCTATGAACCATTCTGACAATTTGTTGAGGTCCTCTTGCAACGTGAGCATATCAGTGTTGCCCTTCAGCTCTTTCCAAATGTTTAAGTTGTCTGCGTATAGGACCATAGGGGAGTCGCTGAGCAGAGATAACTCATTGATATACAAAATATATAGGAGAGGTCCAAGTACCGTACCTTGTGGCACCCTGCTACTTACTGCTTTCCAAGAGGAGAGTTTCGAATTGATCCTAACCCTCTGCCTCCCATCTATGAGGAATTCCCTGAGCCAGTTTAGTAATGTGCCTTTGAAACCAAGACTTTCCAATTTCATCAGTAGCCTTTTGTGAGGTACTTTATCAAAGGCTTTGCTGAAGTCTATGAAGACGACGCTAACGGGTCTTCTGTTGTCCCTGGATTTGACCCAGGTTTATCTTGCAGTGAGGAGATTTGACAGTTATGAGAGGTTTCTTCGGAAGCCGTGCTGTGCTCTGGATAACAAGCTGCTGTTTACCAGATATGCCATGATGCTTTTCTTGATGATTCTTTCCAGTGTCTTGTTTAAAGTGCTGGTGAGACTGATAGGCCTGTAATTTGAAGGTTTTTCTCTTGATCTTCCTTTGTGGATGGGGGTTACTATGGCGTCTTTCCAGTCACGTGGCAACACTCCATTTAGGAGAGATAGTTTGAAGATAGTGGTCAAAGGGCCGGCTATGTGAGCTGATAGCTCCTTGAGAAACCTTGGATGAAGATTATTAGAACCCATTGATTTCCCTGCATCTAGTTTCCTTAGGCAGTTGAACACGATGCCTTGGTCGATGTCAACGGAATCTATCCCGTATTCCTCTGATGCAGAGAGAGCTGATCCTATAGGGAGTGATGACTCCTGTTTGATGACTTGGGAGAAGTAGTCTGCCATTGCTTCTGCTTTTTATTGATCTTCTTCGATTGTGTCATTGTCAATAGTCAAGTTTGGAACACCATTGGATGTTTTATTCCTGAAGTCCATGTACGAGAAAATTTTCTTAGGTTGTGCCTTTGCCTTTGAGCTTATAACTTCATCCTTGATTGGCGGATTTCTGTAATAGCTTTATTCCTAGAAGTGTTATATAATTTCCTGGTCTCAGGAGTCTCAGGTGTGGCAAACAGCTTCCAACATTTGTGTTTACGTCTGAGTAACTTACGAATCCCTCGGTCTATCCAAGGGGAGAAATGTTTCCGACCTTTTGGGACAGACCAAGGGATAAAAGGTTCAGTTACTTGGGCGTAAAGTTGTTTAAATTGTTTCCACGCGGCTTCTACTTGAGACGCTGGGTTGGTGTACTAGTTTACTGAGTTGGCTTTCCAAACGTTTGGTGGAGCTGGGGTTTTGGCCTTTGCTGCTATTGCTGTGAACTTGAAAGTGAGCACAGCATGATCACTTCTTCCTAAAAGAGGAAGATGTTATATGAGACCCACATTCTCACCATGGGAGAACACTAGGTCCAGAGTTGAGGAGGAGTGCTGTGAGTCATAGTGCGTGTGCTTAATGACATGTTGGACTAGGGTTAACGATATACTAGATTCCAGCAGTTTATGATCAAAAGAGTTGACTGAAGATGGAGTTGTAAGGCTACAAGTCTTCGACATTTCGAAGTCCAGGATCTTACCTTCTCTATTAGGAAGTCATCTGCACTGCAGTCAGGACTGCGATATATAGTAATAAGGTCGATGTCTTGGCCTATGCATTTAAGTCTGCAGCGTAGAAGTTCTCACGACTCACTTTCGTGAGCGAGTGCTTCGATGCTACGCACGGTTAAGCATCTCTTGAGGTAGATGACTACGTCACCTCCCTTGCGGTTTAGTCGGTCCAACCTATGCACTTCGAAGTTTGGCAGGTTAACTTCGTTGTCAGTGACATCGGGTGTGAGCCATGTCTCTGTGATGATAATTACATCCGGGTTTCCGGAGTCTATCATGTTAATCAGCTCAGTCCGTTTGTTCAACAGTTTGCGGGCGTTTGTGTAGAAAAATGTCAATTCAGTTTGGTACTAGTTACAGAACCATTGAAAACTCAAGAGTACTGGACAGCTGTTTCCTCTTAGCTTCGGACTCATCGGCAGTGACCACTGTGGTGACGGTGGGGTTCATCTGGTCGGGAATCAGGAAAAATGCTCGCCACCGATGACACTAGCCGGTGGTAGCGCTAAAATCACGAGTTGATAGAAGTTAGAATTCATGGGCTGCCCATTGGATCGGGTCCCAGTAGCTGAATTCTTTACAGGCTTGCCTTGTAACTGGAAGGTTATGGGTTTGAACCCAGGTGGTGGACTGGCGATGTCTCAAACTAAGCTAACGAAACAGCTGTCCAGTACTCCCTGCATGTTTTCAACGATTCTCTAAGTGATATCAATCCTCGGTCAAACTTGTAATAAAACAAATACCTACAAACTAACTCTTGAAAATAAAGAAGTCCCTTACTTTAACCTGTCACACGAATAACTCCCAACTGCAAACA
The DNA here is from genome assembly GCA_944472155.2 of Trichobilharzia szidati. Classification (NCBI taxonomy): domain Eukaryota; kingdom Metazoa; phylum Platyhelminthes; class Trematoda; order Strigeidida; family Schistosomatidae; genus Trichobilharzia; species Trichobilharzia szidati. The sequence goes on along the minus strand of OX235279.1, from coordinate 154,863,211 downwards.
GAAGTGTCAAGAATTTTTCCCAATATCCATCGTTTAGGCTCAGAATTTAGGATTAAAAGATAAGATTTGGGTTTAGAATTCAGTTTTAAGCACTTTTCCCAGATAGAAACTACTACTCCATAAGTCCTGAGTGGCAAACGCGCAATTAATATTAAAATAATCGATATTTCCGTTACAAATACTTCACTCATTACCCAAACACCTAATTAAGAGCCTCAGTGGTTATTAAGTCAATTGTTCTTTTCGGTCACTATACATTAAACTCTGTGTAAAGGACAATAAATTCATGGCAGAGCTTTAAAAATTACAATTCACTCTGATGAAAACTGCATGAAATGTTTCAACTGTCAAATCAAATCAAGGTGAAGCTTCGTGTGATTCTTGATGTCTGTTTATGGTACCAATCAGTCGTATGATCTGAATAATTTTGGTTTCCAAAGAAAGAAATGTGGGGAAATTTTTCCTCCTCCTGGAACTTTGTAAATTGCAAATGAAGAATTGGGTTCAAGGTATGAACATTTCTCCCGAATAGCTAGCCAGCCATAATTCCGATGGCGTGACCTGATTCAGCTCTCTGGGTGGAGTCTTACCTGGCAAACATCTGTTTAATGAGCTCAGCTGCAAACGAGCAAAATTGAGTTGTCCAGTGGTGTTTAAATCACCTCGACCTAGTTAGCTATTCACATCAATCAATTAGTAGTATGGGGGATCATGTGTCAGGTATCAGATTACAGGGATTTGATTAATTTTTAAAGTTATTTCATGAAAACTCACAGCATTTAGAGAGCCATTAAAAACCACATGGAGTAATGGACAGTCGTTTCGTCTTAGTTTGAGACTCCTCAACAGTAGGAACCTGACTCCTAGAGGGATAGATTTCAGGACTTTTAGGTCACAAAGCAAGCCCACTGACTATGAAGAAGGAGTCTTAAAGTGATGTGGCAGTTACATTTGGTGATCAAACTTGACAATGTTTCACTCTAATAATTGTCAATGTTCCATGTAAGTTGCCATCGAAAACGCCTTGTTCAGACTGCTTTAATATAAGGTTTTACACTACTTTTAAATACATTGGTAAAGAGCATCATTCTCGAAATGATTACTGATAGATTATGGTGGTTTGCCACCGCAACAGTGCGTCATATTTACTCAGAATTATACTTCGTCTCAACCCAACAGCCTTATTTTTCTATAGGTTTCCAGGCCGTAGGTGTTACGAACTTCCTGAAATAATTTGAGCCTTATTTTTCGTTTACAAAGAACAATCTGTACTCATGTGGCACTCTTGATTGACTTTCAGCTTACAATTTGGCCTCTGCTTTGAAGGTGCTTATACTTGGAGCGGAGAGTTAGAACATGTTTTTCAGATAAGCCATAATTCCATTGAAATCAGGCCTTCGATGCCTCCATACTGAAGATCAGATGGTTAACCGGAAAGTATTAGCGACAAGGATTTCTGACAATAAACTGACAGAGAACCTGTTGCTCAACAAAAATTCAGAAGAATATGGGAATGGATCGGATACACACTGAGGAAACCGTTTAGTGGTATCAACCGCCAGGTCATCGCAGAAGTGGAATCCTGAATGCGAAACGATGAGCTGGCCATTCATCAAAAAGTGATATGGAGGAGATTGTGTCAGTTGGAGGAAATGCAATTCAATGAGTGTTCCTGAAAAAAGCTGAAGACCACTGTAGAGCAGAGTTATAAAATGGGGATGAGTTACTGGAGACTTATTTCGCACTTGCAACCCAAAGGGATAATAACAATAGCTAGTAGATGACTGCAAATTCTGTAAAAGGAAGAGATTAAACCAAGCTGGAATTTCTGTGCGGCATATATACATGTTAAGGAGAATATCCACACTACTATTTATATATTTCGACAGTAAAAAATGATATCATGATTCTATTTCACAGGTTCTCATCGGCTGCGACAGACTACCGGAAATTACACTGGCCATAAATAGCGGTAATCAAATACCACAGTGATCGGATGGTAGTAGTATTAGTAGTTGCTGTTGCTGTTGTAGAAGTAGAGGAAACGTTATAAAAAACATTAACGCTTCTAAAATATAAACAGCATTACAATTCATTTTTAGTTTAAGTCATCATCAATTTATATACTTTCAAAATAGAAAAGGAGAGAGGAGAAGACAGAAAACAGAAAAAACGGTGTTAGCTGGTACGTCTACGTAGCATCTCAAGAAGGTTATAGTTCATCAAATTGAAAACTTGCTCAGTCACCCGAAATCACTAATGTGCATGACTAATCAGTGTAATCAAAGTGATACGGTTACCAAGAGAATGAGAGATTGACTACACGCTCTTTCCGTATGCATAACTGTGTTGTGAAACACTTGGTTGCAATGCATTCAGAAAATCCTAGTAAATTTATTGTCCTTTGTATGTTTAATATTTTGAAGGATTTGGAAATCTCGACGAAATGACCTGTATACACAAGGTGTGTGGCAATAATTGTACTTTGTGCTGTTTTTTAGACATAAGTTTCTCGGGTTATGCTCTGAAAACCGTATAGAGGCCCTTCTTTCTGTTCTTCCATTGTACTTGCTACCGCAAGTGCACGTAAATTTATAAACGCAGTTGAAGGTGACATCAGTAGGGTGCTTATCCAGTGTTGATTGGCTTATGGAGCATGTGGTGCTCCTTTTATCCTGAGAACCTGCGAAGGAGAATGGTATCATTTCATACTGCAAACTGGTCTTTCTTTATATATGTCCAAACTAAGTTCACTTTTAACAGTTTGAAAAACATGCTGAGATTTTTTAAATTCCGGTTTAATAATACTTTGATAAAGCTATTAGCATTAAATAGCGAGACGTCAGTAGAAAGAATATCGTTTTGCTTTTCATTCATTGGGAAATACAAAAACCTTTATTAAAATGACTGGTCTTTCTTTCTCTGTCGAAATTTTCAAGGGAACCATTTCTATGAAATTCATTTATTTGTTATGTTTAAAGTAGTAGCCTAGTGAGGGGTCATCGTTCACTTCAATGTACTAACATAGTGATATTGACTATTTTATTACAACCAATCAGAGCACTCTGTTTACATGGGTGTTCACGTGATGGCACGGCTTTTTGTTTTCTTTGGTAGTAGTAGGTCAGAGATGGATACGCGGACAGATTTTGGATTATTTCGTTGACCTTGACCGCTAATACACCCACTTACTTTTTATGTCTAGGTTAATCAACTCTACACATCCTGTCCAGTGGATTGAGATATAGAATAGATAAATACGATCAATAAAAAATATAACCGGAGTATAGGATTGTGAACTTCACATTTTACCTCTCCTTGTCTAGTCAGTCGTAATGGTGGTAGAGGTCACGTGACCACTTTTCAATGTGAACAAAACAAAATCGATCACAACGTGAATGAATGATTAATGCATTGTGATCTAAATTTTTTTGTCTAATAGGGTCAATCAATACTATACACAAACGAAGTAAACTCACATCTTATTGTAAATAACATTCATTTTTTGAAGTTGAGATTAGGTTTTCAGAGAGCACAACCGGATGATCCTGTGAACTACTGAGTCAGTGATGTCAATAGTAGTTGGGTCCTAGTCTCGCACATGAGGCAGTGGTCGCAGGTAGCCAGATCACTCAAGAGATCTAAACACTACATTAGATGTGCGTCGGTAGCACAGTGGTTAGGACTCTCGCCGATCATGCACATGGTCCAGGGTTCGATCCCCTGCCGACGCACACCCGATATCTATGGTCGGCCTGTAAAATTTGGGCTACCGATATCCATGCTGAAAATGCCATACTTGTACTGAAAATACAGTGTAACATCAAGCTGTAATCAATAATAAAAATATTTTTAAAAAAATGGCTGTAACTCTCTGGTTCGTAGCTGAACTGAGCAGTGGTGTGTCAGCACCATCGATTACGACACGTGCTGCGCATGATTAGCCATCGTCTACTTTGACAGGCAAAGCTAGTTGATATAGGATTAGATTGGAGGACTGGGGATTAAAAAAGCATATGTATATTTAAAGAAAACAATCAGCCTCAAATCTCTTTGTCTACTCTACAATGGACTATTTAACCTGCTCAAAATACAACTGGTTTTTTCTTCTTAATACCTTATTTAAATTTAAAATACACAAGACAAGTAATGTTTACCGAAGAGTCACTCTTCACGGCTATTACATTCTCATTTCTAGCTGTACAATCAAGCGCATTTATGCATAAATTTGTTTTCTTGAGAAAGTGGATAGGAAGAAAGGGATGAATCGTGATAAAAAAAGTTCATAATATTATCAATCAACACACACAAGAAGTTGAATAAGGAAAGGTGTCGTAGTTACGCAGTAAGATAAACCATCTAATAAGGATGATATGGAATCAGCATGCACATAAAAACCAGAGGACAGGTTTTATTTGACCTAAGGGTTAGGGTGGATAGATGACTCAGAAAGGATGAGGTAAATAAAATAAAATAAGCAAAACAGTTATGTCCAAAACAATAATAGGGTCCTTTTACCATGCAAAGAGAAATGGATTACTCCGGTCCCTTCATCTGGATGACTAGAGCTCTATCAATGCAAAGGGGACGGTAGCGGATCGTTCCAGTTAGGTTGTTGCTTTTCACTTTGTAGATCACCTCGAAAGAGGAGTTCGATGAGATAGAATCACCACGTTTTACTGAACCACTGCAACCATGCGAGGGGATAGACAGGATCCGTATAGAACAACAAATATGCATGACTTCATATGAACACATGAAATGAACATACATAAAAGTTGTAAGATATGAGGTCTAGTCCTTTGGGCTTCTGCCGACCAATGGGTGATTGACTGGAGAAGAACACTACTTTTGGAGTTGCTGTGAATGAGTGTTCTTCTTAAAGAAGCCAGAATTCTTCTTATAAGGATATCACCGAGTAAGTCGCCTTTGAAGTCAAGTATCACGCAAAGTTTCTTCTTTTGGCTAGCACAGATGGTGTCTCTTGTCTTTTTGAATTTTCAACTTGATGTTCTCATTAATAAAACAAAATTATATCTGCTGTCTACCACCGAAGAGTTTCAGAGTAAGACGAAACACCAGTCCAGGGCTCTCTTTCTCTCTGCCTCTCCGATTGTCAGTGGTTGCTTTATTGCTTTTTATCAGACTATTAATACTAACAATAATGATAATATTGGCTTTATTCTGGACACTGTTCATAAAAAATTCTATAGAATTTTTAGCGGAGTTTACTGAGTGATATTTTCCTTCTGTACAGGGTCTTCAGACAAACTATTAGCTGACAGCAGATCCTCTGACACAGTGCTATCTGGTCTGAACCGCAAGCCAATCCATTATGAGATTTCCTCTTAGTCTCCTTCCAGAAATGCACGACATTTGGTTGAAAGTCATTAAAAGTTTAGGGGTACATTTTGATGCATAACTCAGGAACAGTTTTCTCATTATGCACTGAGATACACCACCACCGCCGCGATTATGCTTCTTCTAAAATGGTGCAAATCAGGAGGTTGTAAGCATTTGAAATACTCGTGAGAGCAAATAATGCCACTAGAAGTCATATTTTAATCGAATGAAACAAAGCGGGCAGGAGAAATTATATGCAGTTTAGCCATGGAGGCCTTTAATAGCTCAAGTTTTACACAGGCCTCCGGACCTTGCAAATTACAGTTAGTCGAATCAGATGATGTTAAGAATAATAGTGATTAGCGTAATGATGTAAATAACTTCTGACATTTTACTATTGTTATTTTATATTGTGACTATGAGTGCGAATATTTTATCGTGTATCGTATTATTCATAAATTTAAGCTTTTATCCTACTCAACCACGAGAACCAAAAGAAATAAAAATAATGAGATCATTGCCAACATTGAATTCACCATGAAATATGAACATAGCACTGAGTTAAGTTTCATCAACCTTAATGTAAGAAGAAGAAACTATAGCACCATCGAAAAGTCTATCTATAGAAAAGAAACCTGAACCGGACAGCACCTCCACTGCAACCACTTCTGTCCCATAAATTATAAGCATGGATTAGCGGGCACACTGTACGACACAGGCACGAAGTTATATTCGCCCAACAAGGTGCAAGACGAACTAGGCTTTGTTGGGAAAATCGGCATCCAAAGGGATTTATCAAAATGTATAGCAAAGAAAAGGACGAGAATAAGTATAAAACTTGGACACTAGGGTAGAGTTTAATTCCATTATGGATAAGATTTTATTTTGATAAATCGACGAGAAAACGAAACACCCAAATTTTGAAAAGGAAAAGCAGTATCACTAAGGATTGATAGGAGACTGAAAGGAACAACAAATTGATGCTTTCCAACCACTGAACTCGTAACACTCTACAGCACCACATGCTCCATAAGCCAATCAACACTGGATAAGCACCCTACTGATGTCACCTTCAACTGCGTTTATAAATTTACGTGCACTTGCGGTAGCAAGTACAATGGAAGAACAGAAAGAAGGGCCTCTATACGGTTTTCAGAGCATAACCCGAGAAACTTATGTCTAAAAAACAGCACAAAGTACAATTATTGCCACACACCTTGTGTATACAGGTCATTTCGTCGAGATTTCCAAATCCTTCAAAATATTAAACATACAAAGGACAATAAATTTACTAGGATTTTCTGAATGCATTGCAACCAAGTGTTTCACAACACAGTTATGCATACGGAAAGAGCGTGTAGTCAATCTCTCATTCTCTTGGTAACCGTATCACTTTGATTACACTGATTAGTCATGCACATTAGTGATTTCGGGTGACTGAGCAAGTTTTCAATTTGATGAACTATAACCTTCTTGAGATGCTACGTAGACGTACCAGCTAACACCGTTTTTTCTGTTTTCTGTCTTCTCCTCTCTCCTTTTCTATTTTGAAAGTATATAAATTGATGATGACTTAAACTAAAAATGAATTGTAATGCTGCTTATATTTTAGAAGCGTTTCTGCTGTTCGCATTCCTTTAGAATTTCTTTTTTTTGTTTTCTCTATCCTCGTTAACTGAACTGGAGTAAGTGACTACTCGAAGTTAGCGTTTAATTTCTATGTATAGGAGTTCAGTCAGTGAGTCACTCAGTGTGTGAACCCTCTCAGGGAGTTGAATTAGTTCAAACCACCCGAAATGTGGCTACCTGCTCCATACTATATATATACAACATCATGCATAAACGGATTTTTGCTTCCTTCATTACTATTTCTGTAGTCTGTAACAAGCAGATTTAATATTGTGAATATGTGTGAAAGATAAATAATTTATGTTTTTGCAAGGGGAACTGTGAAAGTGAAGTGGATGCTGATCGAAGGCTGTAACTGACTGGCGATAATGCTATGTACCACGGACTGACAAACCTAGATTTCACGGGACATTGAATTCCGGTCCAACCAAGTAGCTGAAGGATCAGCAAGCTTGATACCGTGATCCGACGGTCCCGGGTGGTTCATTCTTTGATGGAGTCGAGGATATACACTCCTGATGAGTCCTTTGTGTCCTCATGCTTCAACGATGTCTAATTATTTAACTTGAATTAAATCGCTGAATGGCGACTAGTGGCGAATGGAATCCACGATACGCATTTCATCCTATCTGGGGCTAGTCGTCATCTGGATGTACCTGCATTCCTCTGCTAGTTATGGGATGGTATGTCAACGTGAGGCCGAGCATTTCGGTTCAATCAAAGTCCAGATTCAATTAAACAGGTGTGAATGCTTGTAACAAAATGTTTGTGATTATAATCATAGTTTAATATCAAGCGATAAAACAAATTATGTCACTCATACAATAGTTCACAGAACCTATAGTTCTTGGAAAGTCAAACATACTTAATGAGATTAATAGGCAAATAAAAAGATTATACAATAAAATGTGAGAACTTTGATAATACAGACTCCCTAACATTCAGTTGGTTTTGTTTTTTGCGGTAAAACGTCAGCTGATTTCCACCAGCCGTATATTGTTCTTCTCGTGTGTAAAAGATAAGCCCTGGTGATGGGCCGCCTGTGTGTACATTTATCAGTTCAGATGCTCTTGTGGAACAAGCTACGTCGATTGTAACCACGCACTTATACACACATGAATACGAAGTCACGTTCCAGCATGGTTTTACAAAGTAGAAGGGAATTCGGATATAAGAAGTTCTGTATATTCGAGAATACTTTATCGACTTCTATAGCCCACTCAACCAACCCCGACCAAGATAAATAATGAATTTAAGTTGGAGGATTTCACCATGAGGTGAAATCAGTTAGAGAACTATTGAAAAACCTGGGAGTACTGGACATATTGATTTCTTAGCTATCTAATTCTTCCTTCCAAACTTCTTCTAAAGCATGTGTAGTCGGTATTTCTACATTGCTGGACAAGTGACATAAGGTTGTTTGCTTGGTTAAATCTCTTGACTACCTGAATTTCCATCCAAGACAATGCATCTTATTTTCTTTAGTTCTTGTTGTCATAAACATTCAGTTATACCCTTATACCGCCAAATGTACTCGTGCACATTTTTAATTGGTTTGCAACCTATCTTCGAGCATTTTTACGGGACCAAAGAAAAATACTGTAGTGGATTAATTTATTCTTCAGATTTAAAGTCACTGCAGCAAATGATGTATTCTAGATGTCTGTTTTACTTGTAACTCCTGGATGAAGAGTAAATATTATGCAATAAACTAGGCTGAAAATTGCGCACGCTGTGTAAACTTATTATGCATAAAAAAGCTATTGTTATTATTATAATAAATACCTGAAACTGTTCAACATGAAAACAATAGTAGTAGTAATAATAACAGTCGAAACAATAGTCATAAGAGAAATGTTCAGAGATTAAATAAATAAAATTAAAAACAAATCAATAATGTTTATACCTCTACAGTCAATGTAGAAACAGCGACTGTACATACTTCTTTTCAACACGCTAAAAGTCTGGCTTCAATGTACGGATCTGTAGCCAAAACCCCTAATGTCTTTAGACGACATGATTCTACAATATTATTATTACTATTATTATTATCACGACACAAATTTGGTACAGGTAGTTGTTTTAAAGAACCAATTCCCGAGTCTTTGACTTCAAGTCCGACCCACCATGCAAAGGAGCAGTGTCAGGAGTTGCTGCCCTTTCCCATGATTTCCGATAACCAAGGACAGATTCATGTTCCATCAGATCCGTTCGGATCAAGGAGTGACTTCTTAACACAAACGCCACCTGGTTCAGTCTGGGCATCCATGTAACATCCTGGCCCTGGCTCAAACTGAGGTTTTTTTTAAGGCACAAATCTTGGTACCCATAATATATCAAGTGAGTATTTTAATAAATATAACATTTGTTCGTTTGGGTCTGAGATCATCAGTCAATGGTGTAATCCGTTCAACTTGGCTCAGAGAGCTTAAATTCTGCCTAACAAGTACTACTGGCTGATGTTACCCAGTTCTAACTGCTCATATCAATCAATCAGTAGTATATACCAAGAGTTATTCATATTTGCTTCCTTGATTGTCTTTTACGTGGTATCACATTTCGGTCTGAGAAAAAACCTGTGGTGGTTTTCAGATTTGACGCAGTCATTGTCACAAATACGTAGAACCTATAATGAGGATTGTAATAACATCTAATAAAATAAATTCCAGTAACAGCAAACCAGGATAATGTGTACTACACACCTATCATTATGAGCTCAAATACTGATGGCGTTAAAGGATAAAAAAGCCAAGAGAATGAATAAAACTATATGCTACTGACTGATTAAGGTTACTAGTTACATACCAATCAAGTACCAGTCAGCCAAACCAAAATGATCCAAAGACGGGAAGACAGTTTCTCTTGATCTTGGGACCGATCTCATCTGCATTTATGCACTTGTGCTTGCCTTCTTGATTACATTTTATAGTATAAAACAGATCACACATTGTGACCTGAATAATTTTGGTTTCCAAAGAGAAGGCTGTAGTGAATTTCATCTTCTCCAACTGTGTGAATTGCAAAATTGTTAAGCAGGTTTAAAGACAGGCAAAACATGCTTTACGCGTCGGTGGCACAGCGGTAGAATGCTTGCCAACCACGCAGGTGGTTCGGCGTTCAATCCCCAGCCGACTCACTCCTTTACCTCGCTAAGCCAGTAATAAGACCGGTAAAGAGGGAAGGTTAGGCATGAGGCTAGCAACCCCATCCCCTAAGAAGAAACACCATTGCTGCTGAAACTTTAAAGCTCTAGGTTAAAGACCTATGTTCCACTGGGAACGTGAAAGAATAAAAAAACTATGCTTTAAGACTGTTGGCGCTATGTTGATTCCATGTATTTAGACATCTCGTGCGTCCATTTCTCCGTTTAGTACATACTTAATTCGATCAGTCAAGATTGCAGTGTGGTCACCATCAAACTAGGTAGCTCGTTATCAAAGTGACGGTTGTAGGTAATCGTCAGGAAGTTTTTCTTGGCCTAGGTCTTTTGCTTGCTGGCACTCACAACAGTCAGCAAGACGTATTTAACGCGCTGAAGGATGTCATATCCCTTACCTTGAGATTCAAGTGCGGGTCACCTTGTGCTATGGTCAGTCACTGGCAGTTATTTACCAAAAAATCAGAGTGCACCATGATGGTGAGCCATCTACCATGTAGGCCACATTAAAAACTCGGCTAGCAGAATCCAGTCTGCCCAAATACACGAAGGAGTAGACTCACGACATTAGCAACTATCTTGTGTCCGATCGAAATATATATATGTATGACGGTAAATATATATTTTCTATAGTTTGGTTTGTAAGGGTTTGTTATGTTTTTACGAGTTGATCACGGACTGATATCAGTTAGAGAACCATTGAAAACCAGGGAGTACTGGACAGCTAGGATTAAACAGCCGCTGTCCAGTACTCCCTGGTTTTCAATGGTTCTCTAACTGATATCAGTCCGTGATCAACTCGTATATGTATGTATAATTATCATACATGAGGGGTCAGTCGCAAAACCGAATACCTGCTTTATGGTGAGTAACTTCTCTGATTCCTAGTAACACTCAGTCACCCGATTTCGAATCTCACAGGGGAGACAGTTAGTTCCTTCCAGATTGCAGAATCGTAGGCCTCACTGACTGACGAACGTCAACAAGCAAGAAACATAGGTCGAGCAAGGCATCCTGACGATTGCCCCCAGCAGTCTAATAACGACAATTCAGAGCTATAGTTATACATTTGTAACTGTTATTACCAATAGACACCAGTTAGAAAATCATTAAACACCAAGACAGACACTAGACTGCTGTTTCGTCCTGATTCATGGCCTCATCAACCATACACACCTGCCTCAACAACAGTCAAACACATGACTTTCAAGTTACCAGGTGAGTGATCGGTTGATTAGCCAGTAACACTTGAAACCCAGTACTTCAAAACTATCTAAGATTCCCTTTATAATTACTGGTTTGTGACGAAATTTTCGCTGTCATAAATCCCATAGTCTCTCCAGAAATCAAAACTTTAGGCATATTTTACTGGCGAAAAACGAAATGTCATAACAACAGTAAACCGATATTTTCGGTGCCTTGGCAACTACTGATAACCTGAAAAAATTATTATCTTATTCGTCGGTGTTTAAATGCTTGCGTAGGTGTTTACCTAAATCCCAATTGGTTGATACTATGTGTGTATTCGTATGTGTCTGTTTTCCTTCAAGGATGGTACTTGTTACGTAATTTACAGCTTTCCTTTGTTTAAACGCCGTGGCTTTTTTTTCTCGCTTGTTCGATTGAACTGATTCTATGACATCGTTTGGAGTTGAACAAGTTATTATTTTCTCAAAGAAATATATTTATTCAAGTTGATTAGGACACAAACCCATTAAATATTTCATTTTCATCTCTGTTTTCAGTTAAAGATCAGTCAGAATATTTTTTTAAATTACAATAAACTATTGATTCCTCATCAATAATCGATTCAGCGGCCTTGAAAAGAGGCTATTCGAGTAGTAGGTAGATATTGATCATGTTATACCAGTGATGTTGAATTTATTACTGATGACGGTTGCTGTTCACTGACAGTGTGAAGCAAAATTTAAGGGTGAAGATAAACCATTAGCAACCATCAAATAACCACTGGACAAACAATCTGAATAAAGCGTGTAGGTTGTAAAAACCTCTGATTTCGTTGATAAAATTGACAAAGTAAGAATTCATGGGTTAATAAATTCTTACCCAACTAGCTCCATGGCTGTCAACCAGCTTATTCTCGTTATCTGTTATATATTGTTATCTGTCCGTCTTCTCTATGTTCACTTGAATTCCTGTCTTAACTGGCTACTTCTTCAAGTTTGTTGGTTTTCTCCTGTAAATCTTCGACATTGAGGAATAGCAATCAGCTATAATCTTGGAGCTGAATGGTTGAAGGAGGGGTGGGTGGGGATAAAGGGATTCATTTCATAAGGGGATTGAAGCACATGACCCTACGGCTGAACAGTTAGGCATACAAAACTATTCGTCTTCATTCTACTCATTCAATGACTAACTCTCTCTCTCTTTCCCTCTCAGATTAACCATTTCCTATCAGTAGAATAGGGTAAAAAACGCTATCGGAATGAAAATTAGTGTCATCCAACTTGTGCATGCTTCAACTGATTACATCATCCTTTTATTTTATATTTTATCTATTAGTCATAGAATTTATTTCCTGTTTGTTATCTGCACTCATCAGACATAAATTGTTATTTATTCTGATTAGACGGATTATTTGTATTCCTCATTATAATAAAGGTTTTTGTATTTCCCAATGTATGAAAAACAAAACGATATTGTTTTTACTGACGTTTCGCTATTTAATGCCAATAGCTTTATCAAAGTATTATTAAACCGGAATTTACAAAAATCTCAGCATATATATAACAAACAGTTAAGGGGTGAGAAAATAGACTTAGGTCAAGTTAAAGGGGGCATATTGAAAGTAAAAGTAGCAATGAAGATAACTAAACCAAATAACAAAGGTAATAGTACGTCTGTTATGATATCAAAATAAAGTTTACTAACTTGATCATCGTTTGTCTGTCTGGGGGCATTTTTTAGTTGTCAAGTTGGTCAATTGGTAAAGATAACAAAATAAAGTGTGGACTGTTGGATTTGATCGGTGTGAAAAATTATAAAAGTAGTGTGTGTTTACATAGTGAACTTGCTTATCACATTCGTGTTGATTTTGTCGCTTATAAATAAATATATTCTGCCGCAGTTTTTCAAAATGAATAACATAACGATAACGGGTTAGAAAGTAATTGAAAGCAATAAGTTCAAAGAGTAAACAAAAGTTTAGAGAAATATTGAATAAAAATACTGACTAACTTACCGTTCATTTCAGTTGACGGACTCACATACACAACTTACAAATTACAGACAATTCGAGGAGGTGAAACTTCACTACAGATTTCTTATAGTAACAGAAAATATTTAGGCCAAACACCTGATCTGGTTGATACTGATGTAAACATGAATCAAGAAATGAAAGCATAAATACATATGCTATTGATTGTTTCAGATGAGTAGCTGAAAATCAGTCACATATCAACTAGGAGTGCTCACTAGCCAACCAGATCATCGAAGGGATATAAACACCAGAAGACGATTTTACTCGTTAACAGGGATAAAAATTGGCTGGCAAAGAGTAGTCAAAACAAAGATTTTATTCAATCGATGTAGCAAATAACAGTTCGTTTAAGCAAGCAGGTATAGACTGCCTACCTGCCTGGAGTCCTCAGGATTCTGAGAACTAATAGCTAGATGCTATTGGTCTGCAGAAGCCTGAAGGACAAAATCTCACACCTGACCCTATAGAGCCAGGTCTATTGGTTTGTCGATGCGTATTGTCTAATACGGTTAAAAACACTATACCGCATAGTTTCAGAAAGGTAGGAGTGGCTTCATAAGGGGTACCTTATCCACATTGACCATTCTATCTCAGCACACTTCTTCTTCAAAGTAATCAACAAAGTGAAGAACAACCTAGCCAAGACAATGCTCTTTCGTCTCCTCTACGTATTACTGAATTCCTTTGACATTTAGATAGTGAAGTCGGAGATATGTATACAAAAGAAAATTACTCAACCACTTCTACTGTATCATGATAACGACCCTGTCACTTTCTACCAACCCAATTTAGTTTGTTTGGTTTTCAGCCCCCGTATATCTCTCGAGTTATTACGTAATCCCACAACTTCATCTGTTTCTGTCTGTATCATGATTACAGCTCATTCGCATTGGATTATTCATCTGACTACGTAACTTTAATATATTCATTTAACTCTTCGTATGTATTGGTTAACAATTATTCATATGGCAACTCATCAATTTTGTTACTACCCTCTTTTGTGCAAAAGAGATGGTATATAAATGCGGCTGATTGTCCAGATAAAGAGGGAAATGAGTTCACTGTAAAAGTGCCTATTAGATGAACGCTACTTGCAAACTGAACTTATTTAATTAAGCCTGCATAAAACAAAGGAACAAACGAATGACGTTAGTTAGTATCCAATCAAACAGAAAAATAAGTAGGGTCGAACTATGAATGGAGATCATCATACTTTAGCAAAGACGGATCAAGACCACGAGAGCTGAATTGGTGAGTCGGATATGTAATGATTTGAACAGCACAGTGGTTAGGACTCTCGCCGATCATGCACATGGTCCAGGGTTCGATCCCCTGCCGACGCACACCCGATATCTATGGTCGGCCTGCAAAATTTGGGCTACCGATATCACATGCTGAAAACGCCATACTTGTACTGAAAATATGATGTGGCATCAAGCTGTAATCAAAAATAAATTATTTATCCTCCTCGAAGATAACTTTAAAGGAACAGACTGCAGAAATAATGGTGACTAGTATCGATCACATGTTCAGTTGTTGCGCTTCTTATAGTTCCACTTCTACATCTGCCTAACCATGAAGCATAGTATTCTTGCAGCTTGTTGGGTGAAACCTAAGTCTAACAACCAATATACCTGTCTCCACACGAGCAGCTGAATTGATAAACGTATACAGAGTTAATCAGCTGCGGGATCTTGTCCTACAGGTTATTGGTGAACAGTAATGATTAGCTAGAAAATGCTACTATTAACGGTGTTGTAGCAATGAATGTCCTTTTCAGCAGGGACTATGAGTTACTTCTTTTAAGAATCTTATCGGTAGTTAAGTCACCTTTGGATTTAAGCTTCATGTGCAGTATTTCCTCGTTTACAGAATTTATGACACATTTCATAGGGTTTTGACTGGATGTTCTTGTCTATAAACCGTTGCTGAAATCCATTTTCCACTAGGATTTTTCTTAGAAGACTATATCCGCGCTGAATAGACAAGTGGTATGTGATCGAATCAGGTTGCCTTTACGATTAATGTATACTCGCTGTTCAAGCATAAGTGCCACTTAGTTATGTAGTGTTCTTTGATTGCCTACTAATCTTATTATTTCCACACCTATCTTTTTAGATTTATACATTTTATGAGCTATGTTATAAAGTGCACAACTAATTATAGTTTGAGACACAGTTCACATTATTATTAAATGAATTAATCATATATATATATATATATATATATATATATATATATATATATATATATATTATATATGAGAGGACTGCAGAGAAGTGGAGATGTCTGTCTGTTTTCGACATAGAACTTTGCACATATGTGCGGCAGTTCAAGTCGCCACAATCTGTGTAACACGCAAAGCAAGAGAAGGAAGTAGAAGAAATGCATATTAGAGACAGTAAACAGAGGTGTGAGACAAAGGAATAGTAATAACAGAGAACAAAACAGTTTCATTGGAAATCATAAGTCACAAGGAATGGATGCATCTGCGCCACTGAGAACGATTTTGAGCCATGTCACCAATTGTTTCCAACCATTGGTTTTTACCATCCCGAGGACCCCAACCAGGAAGTCTACACCTCCCTACGTGGCTTAGATTAACTGTTGTGGATTTCATTGATTGGTGACATGTTTTCGTTTGACCGCCGCTAGCTCTTTTCCAGCCTGGCCCTATATCAGCTAACATTGCCCGTCGAGGAAGGCGATGACTAGGCATACGTAGCACATGTCCTAACCATCTCAGTCGATGTAATTTCACAGCCTCATCGATTGATTTCCCCTCCTTACCTAGCACTCGACCGATGCCTAACCTCAGTATTGCTTACCCTATTGTACCACTTCACACGGGAGATAGAACGCAGGCACCTATGATCAAAGACAGCTAATCTTTTCATGTCTTCCGCTCTCAATGGCCAGGTCTCACAGCCATAAAGGAGGACGGAGCGGACTGATGAGCAGTACACACGCCCTTTGGTCGATAGTCGGATATCACGTCTACGCCAGAGACGGCGTAAACTGGCATATGCGAAACTAGCCCTCTGTATCCGTGCTGAGATTTCGTCAGAGATCAACCCGTTGAGGCTGATGGTACTTCCCAAGTAAGTGAAGCGGTCAACGTGTTCTACCACTTCACTTCCTATTTCTAATCTAGGGGTCGATGAAGTCCAATCCTGCAGCATCATCTTACATTTTACAGGGGCGAATCGCATGCCAAACATACGAAGATTGTTGCTCAGGGTGTTCAGTAGACTCTGCATTTTGTCAGAGTCCTCGCCTAGAAAGACTATATCGTCCGCATATTCTAAGTCAACGAGATTATACCCTGGTAGCAATTCAATCCCTGAGTCGCTGAAGTGTGTTAGGGTTAAGTCCATTAGTACGTCTATGATGAAGTTGAATAGGAATGGGGATAATGGGCATCCTTGACGGATGCCACTAGTCGTCACCACTTCAGATGTCAACTCGCCGTAAGCCCTCACCTGGCTGCATGAGTTCGAGTGGAGTAAGTGCATTGATCAGTGCAATGTATTTTCTTGGTATACCCTTTACAGCCAAGCATCGCCAGAGAACCTCTCGGTTTACAGAATCGAATGCCGCCTTTAGGTCAAGAAATATAATGATTGTTGGACGCCGGTAGGAATGCCTTTGTTGTAGAATCTGTCGGAGGGTGAAGATATGATCAATACACTCTCTTCCTGGCCTAAAACGTGCCTGGTTTTCTCGTGTTTGTGCCTCCCGAGCACCACTTAGTCTACGCAATATTATTGAGCCTAGGAGTTTAGATACTATATTAGTCAAGCTAATGCCTCTGTGATTATCACAAGAAGACTTGTCTCCCTTCTTGTATATCGGGATGATCAGTGACTTACACCAACCCGATGGGACTTCCTCTGATTCCCAGACGCTGCCTAGAACCTCAGTTAACGCAGACAGTAAACTGTCTCCACCGTACTTAAATACCTCTGGAGTCAATAAATCAGGTCCCGCTGCTTTGCCTTGCTTCAGATTGGTGACAGCTTTAGTAACCTCAGTTAGGGACGGAGGACCTGTGTCTATCTCCCATTCAGGGAGGTGTTGGATGTCCGGCAGGTTAAGTGTGGCTGTGGGCCAATTAAACTGCTCCTCATAGTGTTCTTTCCAGCGCTCCAGACGTCTATCCTGGGAGCTAATTATGGTGCCATTTTTCTCAGAGATTGTTTCGCTTATCATTTGCCTTTTACCACCTGTTTCCCTGATAAGCCTGAATAGTTGTCTGGTGTTGCCTATCGCCGATGCTTTTTCCATCTCTTTCGCCTTTGTGGAGAAGTGAGGATGCGCTGTATTAGACTTGTGTTCTAATCAGAACCAAATGGGAGGATAATAATAATTAGGCATTTTCAATCTACAATGGTTTGATGCAGAATCCGATGGTATGTTATTTCATTTCGACAGGCCTCTCGCCAGGTACATACAGTCAAAAAGTAAACAGAGGAGCATCTTTTTAAAGTACTTATAAAGTTAACATATTCTCAGACAATGACAATAGGGACTCTGAAATTAGCAAATACTACACAAAAGAAATTACATTTATGCACAAGAGGTTCAACTTTAAACAAAACAAAGCCAAAAAATGCCTAACCCGAGAAATTCGTTAACAATTACGGAAGATATGACAGTTTTGAATGGAAGACAACAGATTATAGTTGAAAAAGAAGTCTGTTTCCATACACAACCAAATTTCAAAAGGATAATCAACAGCAAATTCAATGAGTCACTAGGTGGATTCTATCCTGCAGCTAAGTTGGTGTGCATCTAATGAACAACGTGCCTTTTGGGAGCAATCGAAAGACGATAGATACTGTTCTCATGTCAAAATCTAATTATGCATAAAAATTCCCATCTATCTGCTGTAGCAGTTACATTGAGAGAACAAGGAGAAGGCCACACCTTCAATTTTCTAGACATATACCTAAAGGTTTACGTCTCAAGGGAACAAACACTTTCACAATAGTGCTATTAACAGACGTCTCGATGATACGATTCAGGTGGTGATAACCCTGAAATCCTTCAAAATTTTTCAATACACAGCATATAATTCAAATCTCTTCAAGTTTGCCAAAGTAATTGTCTCATCGATTCATGTGTATGGCCATAAAGAAGCAGTTATCATTCTTTTCTTGCTCCCCCTTGGTAACTCGACCTCCTAACTCTCACTTTAACACCTCCAATCCACTTTCATGATAATGTGGCTTTCTTTATCTTTTGTTTCGACGATTTAAGTTATTGAACCCACCACTACTTTTCATATTGTATCTTAAGTTGTAATTATTTTTTGGCATAGTGTTATGCTTGCATTTGAAACTTCTGTGCATAAGTGTGCGTATATTAGTATAATTTCCGATCATTGTTCAAGTAATTTTGGAGTTTCTCCTGTCATTAGCTGACATTGTTACCTCTTTTAGTACCCTAAAACTGATTCATGTGCGTTAAACTTGAGCATTTTGTTATCTAATGTATGTGGTACGTAATTTTATATGAAAGTATGAGAAATTCACATCACATGTGTTCTTAATTTGAAATTAACTTTCAAGAGTTAATTTGCAAGGATTTTATTTGTTTCAAGTGTAACCACAGATTGATAACAGTTAGAGAAGCATTAAAAAACAGGACTGGAAAACTGTTTCTTCATAGTTAGCGACTCGTCGGTTTAACACAACCACCGCCTAGGTTTCAGTCATCCAGCACCTTCTTATTACAATGCAAGTTTATATATTATTCACTAGCTGTGACCCGACTCCATGGCCAACCTACCAATCTTAACTTCTATCAATTAGTGATTTTAGCGCAACCACCATGGCGAATACATGTCCTCATTCCCAACCGGATAGACTCCACTTAATCTTTTTCGGGTTACTTAAGAAACACATTCTTATACTGCGTAAGGCGCTAAAAGCTGTCAATAGGGCGAGTGGGATGCTATTGCTTAACCAACTGGTTAATACTAGTGTAAATGGACACTTAGACACCTGCAAGAAATTAGCGAATATTATCTTATCAGACTCTGAACATCCTATCTATTCACAACTCTCTCCTTGCATCTCATCGAGTGGAGCTAGAAGCAACTACAGAAGACTATGTGCTCGGACGACAAAGCTCAAAAACTCTACATTCCTTATTTAGTTCACATTTCATATGATGGGAAAATTACAAGGTGGGAAATTACCGACTTACTGAGAAACTCCTTTTAGTTACTCTGCTGTTAATATATTCAACTGATCTAATTTTCTATAGACTTTCTTATTGAAACACACTATCAAAGTAAATGCCTTATTTTGATTATAACCCCTGTAATGAGAAAGTTAGATGCAATGTTACATGCTGAAAATCTCAAATTTCTATTAAGAGTACATTTTGGAATAAAGCTATTATTGATGTTATTATCATCATTATTAAAGAATCATAGAGTTTCCAGACGGAAGTGAACACATAAGTGAAGTAGCGCTGCAGCTTGCCAAACTCTAGATAACTCAAGTAGGGAAAAGGAGAAAACTAAAACGAATTGCAATGTGCAGAAATAACCGCGAGAGAATAGTAACATGGTAAAACACGGCGGTTTGCTGGATATGAGAGATCACAAATAGTGAATGCATGTGCGCCAGATATATCGTCAATTGATTGTAGCCATTGATTCTTACAATTTGGTGGATACCAACCAGCCACGAGCCAACTGTCAGAGACTCCATGAACTGATGCTACGTTTTGGTTTAGTCACTCTTCCAAACTTAATCCTATGTCAGCCAACATTGCCTATTGTGGAAGGCTATGGCTAGGAATCAGTAAAACAACTAGCCTCTGCATATATTCCACTTTAAAATGGCCATGTTTCACAGCCACTCAGTAGAAGGGTGGAGTGAACTGCTGCAGAGCAGTACACATGTCCTTTGATCGATAGCCAACCGGACAGCACCTATACGCCAGAGATAGTTTAAGTTCGCAAAATCCACAAGAGCCTTTTATATCGGTGCTGAAATTTCGTCAATTCAGCCTATTGGAACTAATGCAAATCAGCGAGGTCGCCACTGCACTCTGCCACTTCTCACCGTCTTTAAGCTAGGAATCAGTGAAGTGAGAAATTCAATCCTCTTTCTGATGACTGTTCTTGCAATGCCTAATGAAGTTATACCTACTCTATTCTGTCGAGTCCCCAACAGCTTTCCTGTACTTCATGGTTTTCAGTGACAAAATCTTCATAGTAATATTACTACGACTCTTACTATATCCATTGACTTATCAAGTGAGATTTTATTGCAGAGACTTTCCATGGGTACATGAAGAACGTTTAACGCAGCAAAGCTGTTTTTCATTCTCTAACCGACGAATGATTGAGACGCAAACAAAGGACAAGCTAGACTGTTTCGGCACACCTATGTGCAGTTATCAATTCAACTGCACCTGCTGTGACGTTTATGTTGAGCGTCAAGAGCTTGATCCCATGCCTTCCTTTGGCAGTTTGACGAGGTAGGCAGCCCTTCTGCCAATCAGTAGGCTCCTTTCATCCCTTCAGCATATCTGCCGCACTCTCTGGGCCTCTTTTCAGTCCATCAGTAGATTCCGTTTGGTTCCATTACCCTCCCGGATTTTGATTTAAGTGAGTTTCTCTAGCGGTTTGATGATTTAGTGGTGTGGGGTTGCTAGCCACATGCCAAACCCTCGCTCTTTACCCGGGTTTGGGACCAGCTGGAAAACAAGCGACCTAGTCAACTACGCGAGGTTATAAGTATATATACTTCACACTAGTTAGCAACAGGTGATCTTCAAACTCAAAAGAACTACTATGGGTAGATATATACAAGAGAGAAAAGGAAGATTAGGAAGCAGGAAGTTCCAATAATTGTGAGTGAACACATAAGGTAGGCTTAACTAACGGACGACGACGGTATTTTATCTTATTCACGAGCTCCCTGAAGACCCGAAACAAGAGGTCTACAAATACCTTCATTACTTAAAGCAACTGTTGTTGAAAGCTTCATGAAGTGATGCCAGATTTTGGTCTGCCCATATAAATCCTTTCCATATTGCTCCTCTCAGCATGCAGTATTCTTTCGCTCCATCCATAGAACGTGTTTCAAATGACACTACGCCTAACGCAGAGATCTTAATTCAACAGCATACAACCTTTCCTCATATTTTCCAATGACAACTGCTACCGTGTCATTTGATAGACCGATGCATATCGTATTTCTGCTATAAAATATGAAAACTCCCGGAATCCTATCATCTAGCGTGCCAATGAATGAACTTCAGATTCAGATAAAAAGCGACAAGAGATGCTAAGGAAATGTTAGATAAAATTATTCTCAGGCGTCATCACCGCAAAACGTTTAACAGAAGAGAATACCATGCTTACAATAATATTAACATACTGTGAACAACTCAAATATTAAGTAAAGCACCACTAGGGCAAACAACAGCATTGATACCTCGTGAATATATGTAGTCTAAACCGAAGACCGTACACAATCTAATATATCCCAAAGAGAAGAGATAAAAAATATTTCAGAATGGATATACAGAAACAAAACGCCATCTTTCTTAATTATGCTAGTACAAGCGTTAACAGGCACCTATTAAGCGATTGTCCTAGTCATTAACCAAGTGGCGCATCAACATCCAGTATCACTGAAATTTATACTTATAACACGAACAAACACCCCGGAAATAAATTGTGACTGCAGCGCGATCAGAAACACATCCAACCTCAACTAGTGAAGATCGCAAGGGAAAGCGTCTCAAGGAATACGTTGCAACATATGCTTACCTGAGTACACATTTCCAAGCCCAAAGTATTCAAGAAAACCCCGCCTCATGTTTATTCATGAATACTACCACTGCTTCGGTATTTGAATCACAAAAATATGGCATAGAGCAGATACACCTGTATTACTGTGACGCTCAACATTTGACATATATAAGCACATCAACAGACTTCGATTGATTATGAACACTGACAAATACCATTACTGTTCATTGAGATAAACGCGGGTGTACCCCATAGTGTGAACCACCGCATTAATACACACCTCTGAACTATACATCGGCCTCAGAATGCACAGACATGTTGAAACCAAGAGAATGTTTCACAACATTGAGCATTAAAGTTCAACCAAACAGCTGCCTAATGGGATGGAAAGTTCAATCTCCTTCATTGTGCGTACCACTGCACAGTCGACTAAATACAGATAGTTCGCAACTGTTACTTGTTTTCCGAATGTTCGGCACAACCGAAGATATAACGGTGATCAGACTAATCAGACGCTCAGTGACAAAAGATACGGTCAACGCCACCATTCATCAACACAGATCAGAAGATATGCGACAACCAAAACAGTTGATGTACGTCTAGTTATTAGAAACTGACACATCCCAACACTACGCAACTTGAAGAGTAAATCAGTATAACAACTCACGCAGCCTAATTCGCATTGGTAAGCACCAAGTCAACAAAAACATGGCCGTTTCCAGCCACACCGAGTTAACGGTACAGCACATGTTTAATTCCATTGGGAAAATGTTCTCATCAGACAAACGGACAAGACAAAATTTCATAAGACACCCAGGGCCTTTACCCCTTATTACGCCTTCCCAGGTAGTTACATCAAATTAAAGATAATTTCAAAAAATAGCTTGTACGATATACACCCTCACAAAAACCGCAACTACATCAGACAAGATTCTCCGTCTGACTTTGTCGACGGAGACTGTTTGAAGAATAAGAACCATCCTTCAGAACCGTTTATTACAGAAACATTTAGTTTGGAGAACTTTAGATATGACCTCGTGTCGAAAAGTGGAAAGTTGATACAAAAAGAATCTTAGAACGCACACCGCCTGGAACAGAATTAACGGCAAAAACGCTGATCTGAGTAAAAACGGTTAAATTAAAGCCAACAAACGACACATGAACATGCCTCGGCATAACGACAGCTACAATTAAATGCAAAATGACGCAAAGGCGTATTCAAGAGTAGAATATTAAACCGGGGCGCGATGTACAAGTGTGGAAACAGTCTGTTATTTGCCGTTGTACAATAAATCAAACGTCTCAAACAGACTTCCATGCAGATGTGGACATACACGTTTTGGGAACAAACATTAAAGGTTTAAAATGGAAATGATATATTGCAATGATCTTTAAACATCCGCTATTCCGGCTTCTTCCTCGTCGAGATCTTGATCATCATCGTCGTCTTCATCTTCTTCGTCGTTTTCTTAAATAAAATTAAACCATTAGCATTAGTTTTCAGCCAAGAATTAAAAAAAATGGACTTCGTCAAAAGGCAATTAACTCACCATTCTCATCTTCTAAATCGGGCGAAAGGTAATATTGAAGTGGATTCGGCCAGATATCATCCTTTATTACTTCGCCCAACTCGTCACCGAATACTGAGGACTCGTCTGTGAACCAGCAAAAGAAACTGTCTTGAGTCTGCTCTTCGAACGACCTTTTTTTAGCCTGCTCACCCCCATTCTTCCTTGAACTGGATGAGTTACTTGTCAAGTCCTTCCCAGGGTACCATTCAATTTTGGTGTATGTGGATGATGGTTCACCAGTATCACCAAGATGGAACTCCTTTGTGAGCACGTTATTTTTAAACCACTCGTTCTTTTCGAAATGCTGAAAAGAAATCAATAATGACTACCTAACGAGACTTACGAAGTTGATTCGGAAGCCGGATTTGATGTCCTCAAACTCCTGGACTTCAACCTTTTTCAAGTGCTTCAATACATTCTCATCATTTGTGGTGAGCAAATCTGACAATTGGGGATGGTTGATGAATGTGGTTAGCCAGAAATTAGGGATTTTAGAAATTAATTCACACCGCTTCTCAAAGTGCGGCTGCCTCATTTTGTTGAACTTCTGTTCAACCTTAAGGATCTCTTCGCTGGCTTGCTCATTAAGGTTATCAATAGCGTTCTGAACTTCCTCTATTTCATCGATGAGAGCATTAGTGGAACCTAAAAAACAAAGCTAATGTTAGCGAGACAAGCCCACAGCTATATAATACACTTAAAATTTTTGACAAAAAAGAACAAACAGGTAACTGTACTTACTTAGATCTCCATCTGCGCCCGAATCATTAGTAGGACGAGGTACTTTAGGTTGAGACGCCATTGCGGATGATCTTGATGGAAAATCACTGAACAGGATATGTACATGGCCCCCAGAGCGTTTAAACAAATAGGATCAAAAATCAAAATTTCTTAAAACACTTGAAATTTTTCAAAGCTTTGAGAAAATTTCTAAACTAATTTGATTTTTTTAGTACTTAGGGTGATTTTTCAAGTTCACCAGATGCAGGTCAAGTCTTCAAGACTACCCATTGTAGAGACGGAGAGATGGGTTTGTGACTGTTATACTGTAGAATTGTTCTAAATGCATAGTTTATTTCGCTAAATTAGGCCACAGAATCTCTATTACGAGCAGGCGAAATCACAATCAGAGGGTGACAGCTAACTCTTTAGAGCAGAAAGAACGTACCCCAGGAGTATTCCATCAGTTCAATTCACCTAAAGATGAGAGATTAGGCTGTGTCTGAGGACATCTAGAAGCGCGGATACCGCTACCTTTCTGTTAAGGCTATTTCAATATTTAGTTGCCTGCAGTGGAGAAGCTTGTGCGGATCCTCAAATGTAAGCTTACATGCTATAACTGAGAAGAATCATGCCTCGGTTAATATTACTGACCGAATTTTTCCTCTGATGGGATTAAGCGAATAATCTTACGTTTTGATCCCCTTAACTTGTTGTCCGACTTACAGCTTTCTCCAGAAACTCAGGGTGCTTTCTGATGTAAGGTGACGTGCTAACTAAGTCGTTTGAAAACAAATCTCACAATGAAAACAAGTGTGGTAGGCATAACAGAATGGAGAACACCTCATTGCCTACACCCGACTTATCTGAACAGTTTTATAAGTGCGTTTATCAGTCCCACATTATTAGACAGTTTTTCCCATTTCTCGTAATGTCTCGGAACACAAGTTAAGGTGGTCAAAACACAAACAAAGTGGGGCCTGTCTGAATATTTCGCAAATCAGGCGCGAATATTACAAGGTGCCGGAGGAGAGTTTGATAACTGATGCGCCTCATTTGCGACTCAGCTTCTCAAGTTTGCGTTTTTTGATAAATTTTCAGGTGAAATACTACTACAAATATCAATAGGCAATAACAGTATTGATGTCTTCTCTTCCAGCCCTTCAATAATGCAAAATGATCCCTCGACTATGCCCACATAGGTGGGTGTAGAACAAGAAACCGAATCAGTGAGAGGAACCCAATTGTCTGCCCTGCAATTAATATCAGAAAGGGCCTTGCAGGTATCTACATTGCCTAGACCGCTAAGTATATTGTCACCGTGTATGCAGTTCTTGATGTTGTTTGCTACACAAGGAAGCTAGGAGAGTGTAATGTCTGGACTTGGTGTCTCTGCTGCAGCAGAACTATACGTAGTCGTGCAATCACTGGACGCAGTGCTGCCACTTCACGCAGATATAATAATAATTTATATTTTCATATAAACATAAATTTACATGAAAGTGCATGCCATTTTTACAGGCACGATCAAGTATGATACAATGTCAAATAGTAGATTGTCTACAAGTTAATAATGTTTGAACAGCTAAATATTTGATATATATATATATAATTACACTCATTGTCTGACCCATGTCGTATCATTATTGAATTAAACAGTAGTCCTCCAGGTTGCACAGGAAAATCGACTTCGTTTCGTTTTCAACCCGTAGTTGTAGGAATACGATAGCCAACCAATATTGAGGTAAGTACAACGTTTACAAGGGATAGTAAGCTGTTTCAGAAAAGTAAAGGTGCAAAGGTGAATCATTAAAGTGAAATGAAATAGGTAAGTGCAATGTATCACTAATAAATGCATTCATAAAGGAAATACAATGGAAGACTATAATCCCTAGGCTGACAAAGTTCATTTGCAATGTATTATGCTACCCATATAGGTCTTACTATCATGAGTCCACTTTTGGTTTCAATACAATTATCCACAAGCCGGTTGTTTTTATTTCATACCTTTTTGTGTATTAAGTGCACAACCGTACCCTATAGAGAATAGGAATAAAATAAGTCGAATCAAATTCATAAAGAGCTATAAAATGTTAGGTTTAGTGGAATGTAATGAGCAAGTGAAGACGTTATTAGAAAATGAATGAGATGAGACATTGTGAAGTGATATTCGAAGATACGACAAAGGAAAGCATGTTAATTTATAAGATGCCCCATAAATCTGTGCAGAGCCCACGTGATCGCATCTCAACAATAGGCTGACCGAATGGTGTATGTTTAAAGGTAGAAGCATGATCTGTCCAGGCGATCATTATTATCTTTTTCAAGATAAAGATTCAAGCCCTCATAGAAATCTCGAGCCGCCAAATTGCATATTGCTGTTCCTGCAGTTTCCTCCATTTCATTTGCGTCTTTCTCTAGGGTTTTTCGTAGATTGTGGAGTCAGACGCTGAAGTTAGATTGTCGTCACTTTAGATAGGGTGTAAACTCCAAATTAAGCCAACTACTCGACTCACTCAAGTTGGTTCAAGTCCCCTGGTGAATCTGACACTTCATAGAAGCCTCAACATGGACAATATACACGCTAACCTCCTGGCTGCCATCAGCACACAACTGGCGAATTCATCTCAGCGGCTGGACACTGAATCCACTCGACAAATTATTATGCAACTATATGCGAATGATATTACTCTTGAGGAGACACGTCAACTTTTGGATAAGCAGGCCTACCAACTGTTCCCTACAAAATGGAAACCATCCAAGCAGCGATATGTCTCCGGTCTCCCACCGAACTTAAACAACAAGAAGAGGCGACGCATTCTATATGCCCACATGCAAACGCTCTTCCACCGTTCTCCGAAAGACGCTGCAAACACGGTACTTGATGGCAGATGGAGAGACCCGTTTACATGTCAGCCTTCCAGTATAGGAGGCTTCAATGAATTTTGGATAGACACCTTCACACGCCCAGCCCTACCAGACACTAGACCGGTCCAGTAATACCTTCCAACTAACAACGACTTGGTTGCCCCAGTTTCAACTGAAGAGATCAAATGGGCACTAAAAGAAATGGTCAAATCCGCCGCAGGTGTCGACCGCATATCCGCCAGGGACCTCCAGAAAATCAACCCCTCTAGTCTGGCTGGGTATTTTAACACTCTTTTGCTGACGTCTTTTTTACCTTCACCTTTGTCAGCTTCCAGGGTCACCTTCATTCCGAAGACATCACATCCCGATAACCCTACCGACTTCCGGCCTATTTCCATCACTTCTATTGTTACGCGCTGTTTGCACAAGATTATCGCCAAGCGATGGTCCAGATCATTCCCAATGGAAAAACTACAGTTCGCCTTCCTGCAACGTGATGACTGCTTCGAAGCAACCAATCTACTTCACGCCATCTTGAGAGAAGCGCACTCCAACTACACAAGTTGCGCGTTAGCTATCCTCGACATCTCGAAAGCTTTCGACAGCGTCTTACATCAAACAATTCTAAGGGTGGCTGAGAGTTTTGGTGCGCCCCCAATGCTTAGAGAATATCTTACAAACTACTACTCCAACTCTTACAGTCTCTTCCACGAAGTGAATTGTCATCCAACACGAGGAGTCAAACAGGGTGACCCTCTGTCACCGCTTCTCTTCATCATGACTATGGACGAGATACTCAATGTTCTTGAAGCCCATGACCCCATCTACGTCGATGGCCATCCTCTGCACTACATAGCATATGCTGATGATCTCATCATCCTAGCCCCAAATGCTGCGGCTCTTCAAAATAAACTCAGCTGTATCGCCGCCTCGCTGGAGCTGGCGGGATTATCGATCAACGTCGACAAAAGCCGCACAATCAACATAGTCGCTGACAGACAGCGTAGAATCGTTGCCCTTTCTCCTACTGTCTTCAATATCAACTGCCTGTCAATTCCAGCCATCTCGCCAACAGAGGAATTTACCTATCTGGGTGTTCCCTTCAATTACAAGGGCAGGCGCTGCTTCGATCATGTCGGCGTCCTCAACAAATACTTAGAGAATGTGAAAAGCGTCCCCCTTAAACCTCATCAACGAATGAGAATCCTGAAGAACAATCTGATTCCTCGTCTACTATATTCACTGACTCTCAGCATCACTCACAAGAATACCCTGAAAACGATGGACAAACTTATTCGTGCAGCTGTCCGCCGCTGGCTTCACCTCCCGAAAGACACTCCAACTGCATTTTTCCACGCGGATATCAAAAAGGGAGGCCTGGGAATTATGAATCTCTCTACAACGATTCCGATTCATAGGCGCAAAAGAATCGAGGCACTACTCAACAACAGGAATCCGCTCATACGGAGCATCGCGTCCTCCGAAACCTTCACACCTTTTCTTAGGATCTGCAACCTTCCGATGCAGGCCCATAGACAAATAGTGACATCAATAGAAGAAGCCCATGAAAGCTGGGCACAACAGCTATACTCATCGGCGGATGGTTACGGTTTGACTGAGTCAACAAAATGCCCTGAATCTCACAAATGGCTTCTCAACCCCGAAATGGTCTTGCCCAAACTCTATGTACGAACCGTTCAACCGCGTGGAGGCCTCTTGGGCACAAAAACGAGAAGTACGCGTGGACGTCCTAGAGCGGACATCAACTGCAGAGGCGGGTGTGGTCAACCGGAAAATCTTCAACATATTCTTCAGCATTGCGCTCTAACTCATGACGTCAGATGCAGGAGACACAACTACGTCCTCAAGCTGATCGCTAACAAATTGCGCAAAATGAATACCAGATTTTACGTCGAGCCATGTGTTCCAACGCCCACGTCTTTCTGTAAACCTGATCTGATTATCTTGTTAGACGGAGTAGCATACATTCTCGACGTAACAATCTGCAGCGACGCCTTCATTTATATCAGCCATGCGTCGAAGATGTCAAAATACGGAACTCCAACGATGGTTGCTGCATGCCAACGGTTCCTGTCTGCAATGGGACATACAGTTCAAAGAATCTTGCAAATTCCTGTTGTAATCCCTTATCGAGGGATGATCAGTCAACTCTCTGCAAAATACCTTCGCAGACTGTTTTTCACCTCCTTCGACATTTCGAACTTCTGCATCTCAACCATTAAAGGCTCTTTGAAAATCTATGATACTTATATGCGTGGAACGTATAGACTCAGACGTGGAAGACAATTGAACCAATGATGTTGTAAATTTATTGTCATATCAAACTACTCTGTGAACGTTTACTGTACTACCATCTGTTGTAATACACTGCGAGACAAATTGTAACACTCATACACATATATACTCATTGAACCTATAGTACTGTTATGAACTTCCTAAAATACGTGACAATTCTGTTTATTCTACATCTTCTAATTGCTCCACACTATGTACACGCAAAGAGCATATTGTCCTTATAAAACTCTCCGATGTTAAAGACTATTGCTACACACAACTCGCTGATATCCTATGATTCACATATGTAAACAACATCCAAATGCTCAAAATTGAAAAGATTCTTGCATTACATTTAATGATTTCATAGATATTAGATATTAAAATCACACTTCTGCACCACATATGAATGTCTCACATGGACACATGACATGAACAATCACATATAAAAATACATAAAACTGATAGTCTTGCAGTAAAAGTACATATGATTGGAAATAACATGGGCTGCTGTGCAAATTTTCTTCTATTTTTCTTTCTTTCTTTTTTTACAATTATGTAATATTAAAGAAATTTTCCATGTATTTTGTGCGTGTACTCAACTTGAATATTGTAAAAATAGTCCATTCGTTTCCGCGAATGGACAATTTTTATTTAATATTCGAAAATAAATATGTTATATAAACTGTGATGATGATTTGACAGAAGAGTTCCGTAACAGTTGAGTGCAGAGTGAAAAGTAGACATATGCAAAAATTATATTGACATAATCTCAGCGAAACTGAAACAAGTAATTTCAAAGTTTCTTTCGGCAAACTGGTCCTAAGTTCTGCAGCGAAACTAATCGAAATTAAAGTAACAAAGGACACCTGCATTTTTATAAGCTTCGTTCAGACATATGGGTCATGAACAGATATTAATGTAAACTTATCTGCGTGGACTGCGGCCAATACTCGACCTCCAACTCACAAACACTAGAATACTTCTATTAAACACTGTGGAGAGTGTGTACTTTTGCACCAGATTTTTAGTGATTACATTCGACTAAGGTTCATGGTCGTAGATAAGTGAATTTAAAAATATATACATATGCAGTATGCGATGGTGTGTGTGTTGGGGTGGGGGCACAAATGTAAATGGTTTGTTAGCCTCTCCTTAAGAATATATATGCACCTTGTATACATACCTTTGTTATTTTCATTTGGATTAATTTCCCTGCGGAAGTTCAGACCAGTTCGCCGAAAGAAACGTTGGAATTACTTATTTCAATTTCGCTGAGATTATTATACAAATATAATTTTTACATGTACTTGAACTCTCAGATTTAATCGAATGAACAAAGTGTCTGCTAGATCTCTTCTAGAGTATTCGCAACTTTAACTGTCTCCTGCGATGTGCAGTTAACAATCTGTATGCACGAAAATACGGAATTATAGTGTAGAAATACTCTCTACAAATATAGAAAATGCGAAGATGCGATGATGGAAACACTTAAGGAAGCACTAACCGTCATGGATAATCCCGAATGGAGGAGTTACATATTTTCAAGGAATAGTCTTCAAGACTA